>PVKU01003509.1:0-175772 GCA_004027475.1 Anoura caudifer | reverse complement strand
TGAATTTATTAACTAGGGTCAACTGAACAGAGATTCTGGATTCAACATTTGTAAAAGCAGTTTGAAGAAAACCATGATTCAATGGTAACATGGCTTCCTTAATGTTAATTTAAGCCTTAGAATGCAAAGAGTAGCTCTCCTTCCGGAACTTCACCAATGCATCATCCTCCAACCACTCCCCTGCGGCAGCCTCGAGCACCCAGGAGAATGTGGGTGCCACTGGTTTCATCACAGCTCTCTTACCTCTGCAACTGGACTCTTTTAAGCACACTCTGCTCTTTCTGCATGTTTTGTCAAGTCTTGGGCATTCTTGCTCTAGACACGCATTACTGGATCAACATTTTCTGATGAAGAGACTTAATTTTGTTAACATCCATATTCTCAGACATCTGTATGTCTGAGAAATACATGTTCTTTCTTAGCAAGCTTCCTCATGGTTAGAAAATCATGACATAAATTTGAAGATGTGACTTATAACCTGTGGTATGGATTTGGGAAGTGTCCTTTTTAATTTATTGTATTATTTTATATTTTTGCTTTGGATGTGTTTTAATTTTTCTGAATAGTGTGATGATGAATTTACTCTGCTATCTTTCATTCCATGTCATTTGAATTGTAAAACTAAGGCTCGATGAGATTAAATAGTTTGACCAAATTCACAGGGAAAATAAGAGATAAACTAGCAATTAAAAACATATCTGAGTAAATCCATAGTACTTTTCATTAAAAAATATAATTCCTCCCTTGTAGCCAGGGGACAAGGGCTTATAAACCAATATGTGACATATTGGTTCAGGGACCTTACTAAACATTTTGACAAGAGACTGGGCAATGGAAAAAATACCTTCCAGACAGCTCTGTACTTGCATTAATGATGTGACTTAAATCCTACATTTAGTAGTATTAAAAAAGGAAAGTATTTAAAATTAAAAAATTGCTAATGACATCTTGACATAGAGTTTCTATATTACTTGCTTCTATGCTTCATGCTATCTCTTTTGCTCCAAACAGGAATGACACATTGGAGCAGTCAAGTATAGAAATTATAAATTATATGTGCAAATGCACATTTATCTGTGACCACTATCTGCATTACGTGAAGCAGCATGGAGTGGAAAAAATGATGCAAACTGGAAAACCAGGTTACTATTTTTTAGTTTTACTTTCCACAGGGAAATTTAATATTTTTAGACTTTTGTTTTAACGTCTGTACAATGTGCATAACACTCTGTAGGGTTGTGGAAATATTAAATGTATTTGGCATGAAGCATTGATACTGAACTAAATGTGTAATATTGGGCAACCTAACCTTTCGGAACCTGTTTCCTCACCTACAATAGGATGACATCCATTCGTAGAGTACTGTGGTGACATGCATTTCAACAAGTCCTCTCTTTGGCCAAGTGCAGATGCGTGAAACTGACAGGACTGCCCACAACTATCTTATCCAACTCTCATATCTCTAGCAAAAAAGCAAATAAGTACAGCAAGAGATAAATTCAACCCAGAGAGCATTATCTTTATCAAGTACATTTCCAAATGATGATGCTTAAAAGCTATTCATAAAGTAGTTCAGTTACTGATGATAAAGGCAAAACATACAATGTATTAGATAAGAAAGTATTTAGTAATCAGTGTTTCTAAAATGTGAAAAGTTCTGAGCCATGTCAGTCAGGGTGTATAGAATAAGAAGGCACTTATTTGCCCTTTATGAATCATTGGGAGGAGATATTTTTTAATGAAAAAATGGACATTTGATAGCATTTATGACAGGCAATATGGCAAGATATAGCAAAAGCCTGAAGAACTGACTACTTTTATATGCTAGAATCTTTAGTTAATAAGAAAACAATCAAGGCTTTATATACAGATTCACTTCAGGTTTACTTATTAAAATTATTATAAAACTTAAAATGGTATAAGTGGCATAAACCAAAGAATGAAATGAACACCCATGAGTACATACAGAGATGAACAAATGATTGAATAAATAAATAAGGGGGGAGAACAGAAAACCTCCTGTGCAGAAGAATCCCAAATCATTTAAGTAAATAGTCTGCCCATAAGGAAGTGGAGCGTAGCCCCTGCTATTTACACATGGGCTAGGGAGGGTGATTCCTCCCACCCCCACCAAGAGCATGTAGCATGAGAAGGGAGGGAAAAATGAGTAGCTTTACAATTGAACACCCTAACCAGTACTCCCTCAAAAATGATGCTGAAGGTTAACTCAGCAGTGGCCCGTCATACGGATACTTATGTACGTACCCTCGATACGAAGTGGTAAGTACAATGCTTTACCTCTGACATCTCCCAAATGAAACACATTACTGCGGTACACACATGAGAAAAGCATCAGACAGATTTAAATTGAGAGACATTTAAAAAAAATATATGACCAGTATTCCTCAACATTGTCAAGGTCATTAAAAATGGAAAGTCTCTACTTGTGTGAGTTCAACGTTTTAGATTACCGTGTACATACATCAAATTATGCTGTGCACCGCATAGAGCTGGCAAAAAACATGAGGACGGAAAAGGCACGAGCGCTTTGGTAGAGGGTGTGTTCCAAAATCCTGAGCGAAAAGATCACACCTTGTCCACTTTACGGAGGATTGGTATTTCTCTCATTCCAATTTTTGCTGAAGTGAAGAACAAAATGTTTCATGCAGTGGAGTCTAAACACATTCAGAGGCTTTTCCTAATTACGATAGTTTTCAGAATTTCCGACCTAGAAGACATCTTACAACTTGCTTGCCTTAGCGAGATCAGCCCTCTCTTTTTTTTATATGAAGAGTTAAAATATCATAGATATTTAGTGACTTGATCAAGATTGCAAGTTATTAAAAGATTCAGAATGAGTCCTTCCTAATCTGTGTTGCTAACATGGGATTCTGTCTTCTTATTCTAATAATATGCATCTCATATTACAAAAGTTATGTTTATTTTCAAAATTTAGAGATCTTAGAAATATTTTTAAAATAAAATAAAACTTAAGTTGGTGATAATCATGTCTCTCAAAAATAAATACTTTTAGTATTAAAACAAAAAGTCTGAGGAATCGTGGCAATAAAGAAAAGCCCAAGACAGGACTACTAAATGCACTGTGGTGACTGAGATGGGGTCATGGAACAGTAAAGGGACATTTGGCAAATCCAAGAAAATTTGATTACAATATGGACTCCATCATAATGATAAAAATTATTAAATATGAGAAATGTACCAGACTGGTGTAAGAAGTTACTAATGAGAGAAACAGTGGGGATTATATGGGAAATCTGTACTATCCTCTCAATAATTCTGTAAATCTAATGCTGTTCTAAAAGAAAGGTTATTGCAAAATAAATATTAAAAAATTGAAAGTTATGAGCAATAGAGTTTGTTCTTTAACAGAAAAATACTGAATTATCAAATGTTTCAGAAGGATACTATGTAAATTAGGAGGTTAATGGTAATTTTATTTTCATTATATTTTACAATACAGAAACAGAATTTTAGAGATTTAATAATATCCACAAACTTTGACCCATCAACCCATTTACAGGAATTCATCCTAAGGAAAAAGAAAATAAAAGTATAAATTATATGTTCATATGTTTATTTCTATAACCTAAAAAAATCAGAAATAATATAATTATCCACAACCTCGAGAAGAATACCTTCAACAACTTTAGGAAACAAAGGGCAGTCAGTCATAGATAATGAATGTTAACAATGAAGTATGTGTAAATATTTACATTTTGAAAGGCACAGAACAAAGGAAACGCCACACCGTCCTATCGATGGCTGGGCATCGCTGTCCTGCTTGCACCTGCGTGTCCAGGGAAAGGGAGACCCACTCCGCAGAACCTGTTTTCAAGGCCTCCAGATGGGTTTGGCCAATGGGACACCTGGTCAGAGAAGGACAGGTGGGAGGAGAGGCAGAGTCAGAGTTATTTGTCCCTCTCCTTTTCTAGTTTGCATAGCATCTCAAGTAGCCAAAGTTCTCCTTTTGCGCTTCTAGATGCGTCCAACTCCTGGGCTCTGATATAACAACATCTTTCTCTTCACCCTCCAATTTGAGAGTAGCAGTGTCTTCTGCTGTTGTAACCTGATTACTTTAAGACCTCCTGTTTGCAGCTCTTTCATCTCCTGTGTGGCTCATCCTGTGCATTAAATCATTCCTCTTTAAATACTCAGGGCTAGTTCTCCCTGCCTGATTCTACCCTGACTTATATAGACAAAGGCAAAAATATTAGAACTTGTTAATTTGGTTTACATGTTTATTGAGAGAGGTTCAAAATTTTTATAATATTCAAGATTCTGTCATACTTAGCAATCCTTCATCTCTCAGTAAGATGTTGGAGTATTTCTCCCCTAAAAACTGTAGGTTTCTTTCATCTTTATGTACACATGGTTATTGTGAATGGTTTTGTTTTCAATAGTAGTTCTAACTAGCTGTTTTATATATGTAGGAAGTGCATTAATTAGTTTTCTTAATCCACAGTAAAGCACTCCTTCTTTTGCAATAAATTTTTATTCTATACTCTAGGATTCTGCAAAATTTCTGCAAAAGGTGATCACTACTTCCTTGCCCCACAATTTTAAGTAAAGAATATAGCTTAAGAATACAAATTTGGAATTAGAGAGACACAGATTTAAGTATCAGCAAAACCTGGAAGGAAAGACTATTCAGAGGTGATATACAAATAGATAATGACTACATTCCACAATTGATAAAAAAAAATGCTGTCCTAGGATTCATTAATCTAGGAAATTTTAAGCGAGATAAATAGCAATTCATGACTAGAATAATTACTACTCCCTGTAGGAGTAAAGACTAAAATTCTATCAATGTTGATATAAACATTTATGGATTTGAGAGGTGTTTAAAAATGTAAACTTAACCTGACCATATGATGAGTTGAAGATAGAATTTGAGGGCAAGTGGGGTATCAAAACAGCAATTAGGTTTGCAACTTGCACCACTGACTGAAAAACAAAACCATGTTCTGAAATGAGGAAAATGTAAATGAATCAAAACTGACGTGCAGAATAGAAGCACAGGGCAGATAGGTATTTGGGTCTCGGGACATGGTGCTCCAGGGGCCCACGGTGATTCAGACTGAGATAGCATGTAGACAGGTAGCTATACATATAGGAATAAAAAATGGGAGCTTAACTGGGTAAATCTGAGGGTGATCAGTAGCAAGGTGATAAGTAAAGTCTTGAAAAAAAGCATGAAATTGCTTGGAAAGATATTAGACAAGAAGGGTTGAAGGCTCGTGAGAAAATTATAAGGAACTCTAAAATCTAAGGAGTAAACATAGAAGTCTGTAAAGATAATCATAAGGAGAGAACCAAGGGGAATAACTAACCCAGTGACGTGCTCACTCAGGTTAAACCAGGAGTGCACAGTGTGAGAGAAACCAGGTGTGTTTCAAGAAAGAAAAAACAGAAAAGCAATATGAGAAAAATAAAAAGTGCCCTGTGAATTTAGCAAGCTGAGGTATTGGATGAATTTGCCAAGATGTGTTTCAGTTGAAGGGATTAAGGAAATAGCCCATTAAAATGAGTTTGGGAGGTAAGAGGGTAGCAAATGAGCAAGTATGGACATGAAGTTGAAACACTCTTTCAAGATATTGACCTGTGAGAGGGAGAGTTATGAAGGGTATTGGTTTGTAGAAAAGTTTGTTTCAAACTTTAGCATATATGTGTGTGTGTATACACATATATACACATACATCTATACATATATATACACATGTACACACACATACACATATAAGTTATGGGGTTGGAAAGAATGAGACTATTTGAATCATATTCTGATAATACTAATAACAGGAAAAGGTGGAGCCCAGGGACAGCTGGAGGGATTTGAATTGCAAATGAGGAATATGTTCTCTATCACAGTGGATCTCAAGCGGTTTGCAGACTAGGAACATCCTTACACCTTGGAAGTATTTCATTTAGAGACCCTGAGGGCAGGGAGAAGCAATCAGTACTTTTGCAAGCCCTCCAGGTGGCTCCAATGCATGCTGAAGTTGGAGAATTACTGTCTAATACAACAGGACAGAAAAATGAGTGGAGGGTATCATGCAGCTTGGCTTATGCGCTTGGTGAATGGAAGTTAAGACATTTTCCCATCTGATCGGTCATATGTCCTTAGTTAAGAAGGAAATATTGTCAAATGACGGTGAAAGAAGAGCTGTGTTGGTCAAATTTTGAAGAGAAAAGAAAGTGTTTCATTCAGGCAATGGATGAAGAAAAGTAATACAATAAAATGTCTTGGGGGGAATTGAAACCCTTTCCAGGGCTACTATTATTCATGAAATTCACATGCCTGATATGTGAGCTTTTCAGCAGTTAAGTTCAGTTGTCAGTATGGCGAACACAGATATTACTCTGTTGGAGTAAGCCTTGGACTTCAGTGATACTAAAGTATGTCTAAGAGTGGTATTAAAATGATAGACCATTCATTTTAAGTTGAATAAGAAAAAGAACTGAAAGTAGGTAGACTGGCAGATGATTAATTATCTTTTTCATATGAGTAGCTGTCAAGAAAAACTTAAGGAGAGCTGATTGGGTGAGACAGATGGTTGGATGAGTAAGTGATTTTGCTCTTCTGAGTTTTCAGACTGTGACCCCGAGGGTGGGCAGATGAGAAGAACTTGGGGAGAAGTCCACTGAGGTTGGCCGGGAAACCGGAAGTCGCTCGGGTAGCAGGCCACCGAGGTGGATCCTGGAGATCCTTGGGTTCTGCCCTTCACAGCTTTGTATAATCCCCTCCTATGTGGAATCATGGCTGATTCTGTGACCAGCTAAATCCCAAGAAAGCGGTGGTGTGCAGCTGCTGAGGTATTGCGGCATGTACCTCCCTCTCTTTTAGACGATTCCGTGCTGGAATGCTAGCCGCTTGCCCTGAAGATAATCAGGCTGCTGTCCGGAGAAGTCTGCATGGTAAGAAACCGACACCCAGCCCCGAACAGGCACTAACTTGCCAACAGGCACTAACTTGCCACTTCGGAAGCGGGTCCTCCAGCCCCACTCCAGCCTTCAGGTGAGTTCAGCGCCAGCCCCCAGTATCAGACTGAACGTCACAGGGGGCCCTGAGCCAGTACCACCTACTCAAGTCACCCCTGACTCCTGACCTACAGAGAATGCGTGAGAGAACAGGTTTACTGGTATTTTAAGCCACTAATCTGCTGTACCGTAAGAGGTAACTGATGCAGCATTTCTGTGAATATTAGAGAGACCTAGTATGATCTCAAGAAAAAGTATGGAAACAGGAAGACTGAACCAGGTTCCAAAATCTTTGAAAAGTATTATGCCTCTCCCAAAATTATTACAGAAAAGAAGGGGGTGGTTCTTCCTATGAAGATGGGTTAATTTTAAAAAGTGGGGGATGATGACAATCCTGAAGGTTTTCTTGGGTTTAATGCAACTTAGAGGGTCTACTAACTAAATCCATCTTATCATCAGCTCTAGCTGACCAGATCAACCATTCTATTTCCTTTCTTCTAGTAACAGCTATTTAAAAACTAAGCAAACATGCTTTCTCTTATTTCTGAAGGCTACATGAGACCAAAGCATTGCCTGTAAGTATTTACAGTAAGTTCTTTTGGATCACAGTACAAGGGGGTTTTTTCTAGGCTGGAGTCAGAAAGAAGGTCAAAGAAGGAGCAGCAGCATTTTCCCAAGCTGCACTTCTGCCTTTGAGACCAGCTTCGTTTGAAAGTATAGAAGAATCCGTGGGAGCCCTGGGCAGGGAGACGGGTCAAGTGGGAACCACGGGACGAAAGCCACTTCATCATCCCACCTGCCTCCACTAAGGGGCATGCCTGCCAGCAAACGCTTATTTTTTAAATAAAGTGCTGTATTTTTAAAAATGAAGAATAGTCCCCTTTTATTTTTTTTAATAACCCAAGATTTATGGTGGTGTGACTTGATTTGTAAGACTTTTCCCTACTTTTGTCAAATTGGTTAATAAAAGAACCTCCTTACCCTTGTTCGGTAAGCACTTTCACAACCTTCTGAAGAACTGAGTGTTGAGCTTCATACGCTTGGGAGTTTGGTGAATTCATAGCCAAAAAATCCTAACAACCCAATAAAAGCCAGAAACTATTTCAAGTAAAATGGAGGTGCCAGGTAAACAAGTGTTTCTTTCCATGACCGTTTTGATAAATCACAAAATAAATAATAATGACAGTTCTTCTCCCCAAATGATCACCCCTTGAAAAGTTGAAAATATAAATAGTTACTATCCTGAAATTGTAGCACTGAGTGAAAGGAGGTCATCAAGTAGTCTCATGACCGATGTAATGACAGTATCAGGAATGAGGGTGAGAGAAGTGTCCATGATCCTTTGTATTAATATTTAAGTCGCAGCTACATGTACTGTCAGCGTGGGGATGACGGATTAAAGTCGGAGACCTTAACCATGCAGACGTGAGAGTTGGGGAATCTCCTGAAGACTGTGAAGGAACCTTGCTGGAACTGATAGAGTATTGTTCACGTTGATGTCAGAGAAACATTTATGAGAATACGTAAACATTAAACATGCTACTTGAAAATGTTGAATTTTAAAGAGTGTGTCGATTATACAAAGTTTAAGCCCAAAAGATGAGGCAAAAATGTGTGGTTGTCACAAGAACTAAATATTTTTGAGTTTTCAATTACAGAATAAAACCCAAAGGTATTTGAGGAGAGGCTACAGTTTCTTCCAGGAAAACAGTGGTTGTCGGAGGCTGGAGAAGGAGGGGGAAATGGGAGTTCCTATTCAATGGGTCTAAAGTGTCATTTACTTCAACTGAGTGAGTTCTACGTATCTGCCATATGTATCTGACATAGTACCTACAGCTGATAATACACATAAACTTTGAAAGAAGGTAGAGTTCATGCCAAGCGTCCTTACCATGATTTTTTTTTAAAAAGATGATGTGAGTGTGAAAAAAAGACATGACTCAAAACAGTGACACAGGCACATGTTTAACTCTTTCCTGTAAAACACTGATGCCAAGGAAAGTACAGAATTCTGTCACTTCATCTAAGTGGGTAACTTACCAATTCAAGGGATGGTGCAAAGTCACCCTAGACAGTAACGGCTGTGCTGAGCTCTGACATCGGCGGGTTGAGAGTGGGTTTGCAGGTAAAGGAAAGGGCACGAGAACCTTCTGCAGCGGAAGGTACTGAAGGTCCTGAGAATAAAAGAATGTCAGAGAAGCTGGAGGTCTGAGGCCAAAAGGGTGAGGATGGCTATGAAGGGAGGCAAGGGCCCATGATACCACACATTTGGGCCACTTTAAATTGACACACCTCATCCTTAGGGCCATGAGGAGCTTTAGCAGGATATGAACTGAGTGTTAGTATTTTTATGGTTTCATTTTAAATACGATCTCTGTTTGCACCAGAGGTAGCATATTGGAAGGGAAAACTCTAGAAGCTAGGGTAGCAATCGGAATGGGGCTGCACTGATAGAAGAGGAAAACTGAAATCCTGGAAGTAAACAAAAAGAAAAGTGGACAAACCCCAGAGATATTTAGCAGATAAAATCAGGTGATGGCCCATTTGAATATATATTGCACATAACCAAAACACCCAAACCCTGGCAGGAGTGCCCCGAAGGACAAGGCAAAGATCACAGTGGTTAAGTGCTGGATGTTAAGGGACCTGAGATACATAAAAGAGGTAAACTCAAAGGCAAAGACAAAAGTATAGTGGTCACCCAAGGGAAGGGGGTGGGGGATTAGTAAAGGGTACAGGGAGTCAAATACATGGGGATGGGAGATTTGACTTTGGGTGGTGGGCACACAATGCAACATACAGATGATACATCATCGAATTGTGCACTCAAAACTATGCAATCTTATTAACCAATGTTACCCCAATAACTTTAAAAATAAAAAAATCTAAAAAGGTGGGCGAGGTTTCCAAATCTAGACATGACCCAAGAATGTTCTTAGTGTCTCAGGTGAATATAGAGCAACTATATAGATGTGATGTTGTGAAAACAGAAATGTGTACATGGTGCCCATGGAAACCATGGTTCCCAGGGTAATGACCAAGGCCAAAGGATAGGGGCAGTCACTCTACAACTATCAGAAATGTAAACCCTAGCTCCTGACCTCTGCGGGTAAGACTTGACCCTGATACTACACGAGTTCAACACACAGTGAGCCGTTTGGCAAAAGCAAGTCTAGAGGGTCTCCGCACTGCAACATACTTAACTACCAGGTGCCCTTGTTGGGCTGAGTCAGGGGTAAATTGACATAGGAAGATGACTGGCTTTCAAGTTCAAGGCAGCCGTCTGGGAGCCAGAAAGGCCCAGGCGCACTGAAGCCAGACCTGGACTGAAATCGATGACAGGCTGTTATGAGAGGCACTTGGCTTCAGGACTCAAGGAAAAAGGTCACAGAGAGCTGGTACTTAGTGTGAGTGACAGGACTGAGTTGTTTTTTTGTTTTTTGTTTTGTTTTTTTTTTTTTTTTAAGGGGAAAGCAGCAGATATTAAGGAGCCAGGGAACTTCAAGCACCAAAGGAAAGGAGTCGTTAATAATGGAGAAGTCCTGAGAAAAGGAGCAAATGGTCTCTGAGAAAATTGACAGAACTCATTGAAGAGACAGGATTTCTCCATGCGAGTGGAGCGGCAGGGATGGGACCAAACAGGCAGAACTGGCAGGGCTCAGAAGAGGGGCTGCAGGTAGAGACACAGGAAGGAGAATCCACTCCTGTGTGACAGGCACGGTGTAAAAATGACCCCAGGTCAGAGGGCAGGCTACTCCAGTCCAGGTCAGATGTTTGCTTACACGTGCAGAGGCCCCAGACTGACATGCACAAACCATCCTGATCTTTTTAAGACACCGGTGTCCATACGTTCATCCATAAACGTGCACCGCATGGGGGGCGCAGACAAATTACAGGGCAGCACATCTCCCTGAGGCTAACCACGGTTAGCCTGAACTAAGACGTCGCGGCTAGGCAGCAGTGGGAGAAACAACAGCAAACGCTGAGACGGGGGAGAAGGACAATTGAATAAAAGAACATCCAGGTAACATCGTTCCGGAGCAGAGCCGGAACGGTGGGGGGCAAGCAGGGTATGTAGTCGAACATGAATCTGAGTTCTCGTCTGCCAGCTACTAGCTTATTAACTTTGGCCTCCTGACATAAATAGTTGAGGCAGTTCTTGTTACCGGAAATGAAAATGCTACCCTTTTCCTCGCTGGGTTTCTGAAGAGTAAATAACATCATACATGTAGAGGCATGCGCTCCACCTGGCATTCAGTCATCCCGTCCCAGGATCTGCAGCTCCGGACAGTACGGAGACCTGTAGGTAGCATGTCCCGCCAGCTGTCCCCTGCCTCCCTCCAAGGGGCCCTGGGCGCTGTCAATGCTGCTCCGTAAACAGGATGTGACAGCCATGGTGCACAGGAAGTGTGGCGGAGAAAGTGGCCGTGGCCGGGGAAGGTGTAAAGCTTCCTAGCAGTGACTTGGGAGGGAGCGAGCAGTGGCCTGAGGACCAGTGGGAATAAGACATCCAGATGGAGAGGCAAAGAACTGGGGGTTGCCGTGTCGTGGTCATGTGGCTTCGGCTATTTGCATGTTGAAGCAGTGGTCAAATTAAGGGAAGCTGGATTATGTGTGTGTGTTATATAAATATATATATGTATGTATGTGTTTACTATGGAGAGGGTATAGAACTGAAGACCCAATGTTTTGACTTTGGAACTTTATATTTGGGTCCATGGACCGCATTTGGCACAAAGGGCTCCCTCTGGCATTGAGCTGATGGAAGAAATAAAACGTATCTATCCTTACACCAACACAACCTGAAAACGCTTCCAAAGCACAGGGCGAGGCTGCCTCTCACCACCTTGGACAGTCTCTACCGATGCGGCGGTGGCACATAACACTTGCGAAGGTCGTTGTTGCCGACTGGCATCTTCGCGCACGTCCTCCGCTCAAAATTTACAGCAGGGCATCTGGAGGCCATCAGGTTAGATGTGGGAGGGCTGAAGCACCCTCTGAGTGTGCCGTGCTGCGGGGGCAGGTCCCTCTGTGCTGAAACAGGTCAGTGACGGACTGGCTGGGATGTGACCTGCGCACCCAAAGTCTAGGGGCTGTGAGTGGGAAGGCACCCATTGCCCAGCCCCACAGATACTGCTCCTGTCAGAGAACAAGAATTCCTCCTGCTGAAAAATCGCGCCCTTCCATTTCTCACAGGGCCCATCACCTACAGGCATTGTTTCTGCTTCCCTCCCTTCTGCTCTTCCTCAGCCCCTGCCGTCAGGCTTCTCTATCCCAGCACCTCACTGGCACGACTCGTCAACACTGCTAACGCCTTCCAGTTTGCCCAACACAATGACCCCCTCTCTGTCTCCATCAGGAGCTCTCAGCAGCATCCACACGGAAGACTTATTCCTTCTTGAAAATCGGATGATATGGTCGGAATGCTTCAGTCTCTGGTCTGGGCAACCTGATGTGCCCAGAGCTCCGCAGAGAGATTGTGTCTTTATTTCTTTTCGTCTTCTTCCTCTTCTTCTTTTTTTTTTTAACACTCTCTATGTCATTAGATCAAGACCTAACTTTAAAGTTCTCCTTTTTTGTTTTGATTGTTGTTCAGGTACCGTTGTCTCCATTCCACCACCATTATGATAGTGACGCCCGAATTTTACATGTATCTGAGGTTTTGTCTGTATTGTCATTTTTTCCTTGTTGTGCTCTGCTTTTCCTGTACTTTCTTAAGTATGTGAATTATCTTCATAAAGCCTATTGTACAGTTCTCACCTGCCAGTTCCACTGACTTCATTATTTTAGTGCCTGATATATTGGTTGCTTTTGTTTTGGTGTGGGTCGTGGTACCCTGCTTATTTGGATATCTGGAAATGTTTTTTTTTAATTGAAAGCCCAATACAGTATATTTTGTGTTGATAATTGTTGGGTTTTGTTGTGATTTAAAAAATTGATGTAGATTTTGTTCTGATATACAAATAAATAACTTTTAACAAATTGCTTATCAAATTGATAAGCAATCAATTTGATTGCTTACCAAATGTCTGAGACTGTGTCTCATATACTTTACTAGTTTCTACTTCTTTATGGTAAGGAGGAAATTCTAGTAATAGTTAACTCTTTATGGGCAAAATTTGATCTCAATACATATTTAAATAGAGACTTTAAGGTATAACATGTAAAAAATAACTGAAACATACAGAAATAAATTATTTCAAAGGTGAATTGAAGTAAATTTAAAACCTCTTAGCAGGCTAGGATTGGAAGGGACATGGAGCTTTCCAATTAATTGCAGAAATATGGAAATGGGATTAGAAAAGTGATCTGATTTAGCCAAGATTAGAGTGTCCCCAAGCCAAACTATTGGACCCCATTTCCTGACTTCATAGCCTGTGTGTGTGTGTGTGTGTGTGTGTGTGTGTGTGTGTACTGCATCACAAACTTCAAATCTTTAAATAGAGAGAGGTTAATACAGAAGCATGTAGAAATTTGGAACTTTCCATTTTCTTTCTAGACCATCTGTAATGCCAGGGGAGAAGGACCCTCCAGCCTGTCCTCACACCCCGGAGAAATGACTCTCGAGCAAATTAAGCAGCATCCCCGCTGCTCTTGTCAAGGCTGCCACCACCAGCAGAGCCGCACAGAAGACATCAGAGGACTGACCACAAGTTGTCACAGGACGGGTAACGCCCCTGCTGTCCTCGGCCATAACACGCTTGTTTACTTTGGCTACAAGCCTGTCAACAGAACCCTGCTCTAAGGAAAGGGGCGTGTGGGTGGGTGGAAGACATGCTATCACAATAATCGGGACTGTTCCTAACGTCTGCCTCGTACGTGGACACAGTAGGTTGCTGCCTACCTGCCAAGACTTAGAGGAGCTGAACGCTTCCCCAGCCTGACACAACTCTCCCTCACCTGCTCCTCTAAAATGCCCACTTTTCAAGGCTATTGGGGCCTCTGAGTCCATGACAAAACTATTAACCCTGGGCAACGGCTCACCTCGGGCATTATTGCTAAGGGTCTACTTCCGAAGGAAAATAAAATTGGAATAAGCCGTTGGCAGAGTCTTATCTACTGAGAATTCCAGAAACATGGGCCTAATATTCATTTCCCAGCACCCATTCCAAAACTTAGTGTTTTATCAATTATCTGGCTTGATAATCTGTCTTCTTTTGATTTGTCCCAGCTCACATAACCCCAGTCCACTGATTTGGGCTCTGGCTTAATGAAAAAGGTCATCCCCCCAATAATACATAAGGTAGGGGTCCAGATATACAATGAATCAGTCATAACAGAGAGGTCTGGGGCACCAGAAAGAACAAAAAGTTACCTATATTTAAAAATTCTACATATTTTACTGTTTCATATCATTCAGATTAGTTCATACAGCCTTGTATTTATGAATTTGTGGCTATTTATGGCATACTGCAGGTACTGAATTGGGGGGATCACTGGAGGGAAGGGGGATACCAGGCAAAGGGGAGCAAAAGGGGAAAATTGAGACAACTGTAATCAATAAAATATAATTAATAAAAAATATCTCTTTTCAGTTGATAAATTTCCAAGTTATTTGAGTTTAAAGATGTCTTTTTTCCTTCAGTTCTGCCTATCAATTCCGCTCTCTTTTTAGGACAGTATTTCTTAGCCTTGGCTCTCTGTACACTGGCATCATCTGGAAGGGCCCCCCTGAGAACCCTGCCCTCAGTCAAGTTCATTAATGCCTCTTGCATTAAGTTCTTCTTTCTATCATATAACAATGTTACTTAAAAAATTTTTACTTTTGGGGATTCCATAGGACCAACTGTGGAATTCTGTTATTCCATGTAAATATACTTTAGAGCATGTGTGTTTCCTGTCTTCACTTGGATGTGAGCTCCTTAGGGTTCTAGGGTTATGTCCTTTTTCTGTCATCCATGTTGCTTTCTCTAACTCACCCTAATCTTTGAGCATCTCTATCCCATGTGTGCAAAAGCATCTGATGTGTCAAAATAGGTCAGGAAGAAAAACTGGAACACAAAAACATGCCCCTGCAGGTGACAAGAAACAAGGTTAACGTTTCCAATCACTCCTTAAAGGGTGTACAAAGTCTGCATTCAGACAATGCCCAGAGCAAGGCGGGGCAGAGAAACACGCAAACCAACAGCTCTGACCTGATTCTCTGAGCAGTGTGCGTTGTGGGGTGTAGTACAGCACAGCAGTGAAGAGGGAGGCCCTGCATTCGAATTCTGTCCCTATGAGTTAATAGCAGTATGCTAGACAAATTATTTAACCTCATGTTGACACATATGATGCATGTTTATATGTGATTTTATGATATTAATACAAACATTTTGCAGATTACTATACACAAAATGTAAAAAAAAAGTGTGTACTAGTATCGTAATATTGATGTTGCATTATTACTGCAGTAAATTCTGGGATACAAAATCATTCAATGCACATCTGCCATGTCTAACGTTTAAGTAGTTAATAACACAAGCCATAAGACTAACAAACTTCATCTTATTGTTGAAGAGATGCCATTTTATTGTTCACTGTATGGCATTCAACAATACTGGTGATCCAGAGAACCATTTCATATTGACTATACATCCTACCTATTTGCCGTGCCAGTCGATCCCTTTCCAACACGGGCACATGGCGCGTACCCGTCAATTACAGTGCGCCTTCACTGAGATGTGTATTTTCTTTGAATAGGAAGTTTACAGAATGTGTTTCCCATTTCTTCCTTATAAAAATGCTAACATTATAATCACTTTAAGAACGAGATTACAACGTAGCTGACATAATGATATGAAATCACCATGGAAACACATCGTGGTCTGGTTTTGGGTGTGGGTGCTGTTTGTGTGGGCAGTGTTTGCCCCAACTCTTCGGCGCCGAAGTCCGTATATCCAGCGCATACAGTAAAGGTCTCATGGACTTGCTCTGAATTTGCTTATAGTAATTTTACAGTTGGTGCATGTTATTCCATTCACATGTTCTAATTAATAATAACAACAGTAAAGTTTTATCCTGTATCTTAAATGAAAAAAAAGAAGCCTTTTATAGAGAATGGCATCAAATTAAGGTAAAGTAAAAGGATTTTAACTGCCAAATTAAACATAAATATTCAACTTGCGTTTTTATTCAAAGCTGTGCTGGATTTTTTTCTTGGAAGTGTATATGTGCACATACATTAAAGAAGACAACTCAGAAATGGGAAAGAAAATTAAATAGACATGATTTTCCAAAAAATTATAAACAAACGGCAAGTGGATACATAGAAAGATGCTCAACATTCTAAATGACCAAGAGAATGCAAACAAAAACACAACTAGGTAGCATTTCACAACCGCTGGCAAGGCCGTAATCAAATAAACAATAATAAAGTTTGCTGATAATCTGAAAAATCAGGACCTTCGCGCATTTTTTGGTCACAAAGTAGAACTATGCACCAGTTTCTCAAAAGTCTATGCAGAGAGTTGCCATATGACCCAGCAATTCCACCCCGAGGTGGATGCCCTACACAAACTTACTTACACACAAAAGCTTGTACATAAGCATTCCTAGCAGCCTATAGCCAAAACAAACGGAATCAACCCAAATATCTATCGACTGGCAAATGGATAAATAAAATGTAGTATAATCAAAAAGTGAAATATTATTCAGTAGTGAAAATGAATGAAATATTGATACATGCTACAAAAAGGGAAAGACTCAGAAACACTGGACCAAGTGTAAGAAACAACTCACAGAAGACCGTATATTACATGACCTCATTTATGTGGAATATTCAGGTTTGGCAAATGTATGTCAGGAGAAAGCAGGCTATGGGTTGAATAAGATTTGAGGTGTGTGACTGGGTAGTGACTACTATGGTCCTGCTTTTTGGGAAAACAAAAATGTTCTAAACTTAGATTATGTGATGGCTGCACACTTTGTGAATAGGCTAAAAAAATTTCATTGTATACTTTAAATGGGTGAATTTTTTTCTTACATGAATTTTATCTCAATAAAACTGTTTAAAATTGTGTCCTTGGTAATAAATACTTACATTTTTAATTTTTTTAAAGATTTCATTTATTTATTTTTAGAGAGAAGGGGAAGGGAGGGAGAAAAAGAGGGAGAGAAACATGTGTGGTTGCCTATCATGCATCCCCTACTGGGGACCTGGCCCTCAACCCAGGCCTGTGCCCTGACTGGGAATCAAACCGGCAACCCTTTGGTTTGCAGGCTGGCCCTCAATCCACTGAGCCACACCAGCCAAGATGGTGACTAAATACTTTAAAACAAAAATTACCTCCTATATCTCAGCCAATTAAATTATTACTCATTAAATCATGCATAATCAGTAACACAGAATTTTCTACCTTTCTGCCATTTTAGTCACCACATTGTTGATTTTCTCTTCTATCTTTCTCTTAGTCTTGCCTTCTTTTCTCTACATCCATTCCTCCCAGCAAAATTAATTCCTTCCTACTTTGAGTCTGTGTTTGCAATTCCTATTGCTGTATAAAAATCACCACAATGGTAGGCTTGACTGGAGCTGAAGTATTTAAACGTGTTCATGCCCCCGGTTGACAGCTCAGCTGGAATGGCTGAATTGGTTCAGGTGGCCAACGGTGGCTGGACCTTCTTCTCCGGCCACAGAGTCAGACGTGTTAGGTAACGCAGGTGTGTTAGAGTTTCACTCTAAGGAGTGAAAGCGGCAGCTGCCAGGTCTCTGGGAATCCACTTTTTACACATTTACACCACGTGTAGGAGAGTGACTAACATGTGGTAGGAATTCCATAAACACTTGACTACATGCATTAATGAGTGGTCTTCAGGAAGCAAACACTGATCTGTGTTCTGAAGACACATGGTACGCACTTCACAGGGCAATTATTTAAAATGAAAGGGGAAATAAATATATAATAAAATATAATGTAATAGTAAATGCTAAGAAAGAATATACACAAGAAGCTAGCGTTGTAAGTGAAACTTTGAATTAAGATGGTCTAGCATTAGGGAAGATTTCCCAGCAGACATGAAAACTAAGCATAAACCACAAAGCTCAGCGAAATGAGGATTACACTGCGTGCACATTCAGCCTGGCTGATTTTAGGACTTCTAATCTACATTTTTTACTCTGTTCTCGTCCCAAGGATCTATACCAGATCTGATTCACTAGCTTGATACGGTTTTATCTTTACCTTTAGAATTCATTCCCTTCCAGTTGCTTTGAGAAAATATCCTGAAGGACAACCTAGCTTACGGTTACTGTTCTTACTTGGGTGAGGTGATCAGATTTTTGGTTTTAAGAAACACAGAAAATATTAGAGCTTAGGAAAAACAATAAAAGTTGAGAAAAAGAGATGTATGCATCTTAAGTTGAATCTCTGAAAAAGTTAGCTTTATGGTTTTTTTCAACTAGTAGATATGTGAAAACAAAACAAAAGAGCTAGTTTTCTCTTTTCTTGCAAAAAAACTCAGTGATTTTGGGGATAAATTTCCTAGAGACTAGGTGGATAAAATCCATTTTTTTCTACACTATGAAGTTGTTATTTTTGATATTTATTATGAAATATCAGACCAAATTTATGTTTCATATGTTTCAGAAGTATCTAGCTGTCTCACTGAAGTACAAGGAAAAAGGCTGCCAGTTATTTGACTAGGTTTTTAAGAGACGTGTGTGTGTGTGTGTGTGTGTGTGTGTGTGTGTACCTGTACTTTGTATGGGAAATGGAAAATGTTGAAACCTAAGCTAGAATCTATGAGTCTTTGGAAAGATGTTGTTGTTTAGCTTATGATCTTACATTTCTAGGAGGTGAAATATTTGTTTCTTCAAACAACAGATGTGCTATTTGTATTTTAAATAATTTATATGGTTGTTTTAGTCATGTCATTATTGTAAAGTATTCACACATGCAGCCTGATTAACAAAAAAGTGCTAACAAAATAAATACTATGCATCACCACCAGATTTTACAGTTGCTAACATTTTTCCCATTTGTATCACATTGTTTTTTTACATAAAAGACTGCAAAGTAAGGTGAAAAAACACATTTTCTCCTTAATTTACTAAGAGTAACTGTTATCCTAAGCATGATGACTCCAAAATGTACTCTTATTTTAAGTGATATCATATATGGTGTTGATCCAAAAATGTTATTAAAATATTGATTATGTTAAAATTTTTATAAATCTAATGTAGAACAAAACTACAATCACACATTAGACATGTACATGAAATTTTATATAATATTTATATGTTTTATAATATTTAACAAAGGAAACAGGACAGGAAGAACTGGATCATGACTAGAGAATGTGGCCCATAAAACGTGTCTGTGAAGGTAAATTGTACAGTAAGAAGCCCAGCCAGTTCCCTACCCAACAATATAAAACTGCACGAAGTTATTAAAGCCACCGAAATTCTAACCTGAACAGGACACCCATTATTCTGAATATTGAAAAAAACATGGGAGTTGAAACTCATTTATGTAAGAAAAACTAATGAGTCTCAGATATAAAAGCAGCAAGTCTTGTTTTCCAGGAGGTTTGTCTAAATCCTCTCTACATCCCAGCTCCGTTAAAGCAGTACTTTTACCGGATAAGGCCAGAGCCAAACAAACGACTGGCCTTGACACAGAAGGCAGAAGAAGAGACAATCAGAAAAACCTGGGTGATTCCGCACACACCCAAGGCTGTGCCTGCTGAGCAGTGAAACCATAGCTTTCACACTATAGGAGGACTAAGCATCACTAAAACAGTACAACCCACATACTAAACAAATAAGAAAGCAAACAAGGCCTAGATGATGGGGAACAGTATCCAGTCATGACCTTTAATGTCCTGGTTTCAACAAACCGCACAGACATAAAAAGAAGCACAAAAGTGTGAACGTACACACGGAAAAACACAAAACGAAAACAGGCAACCCAGCGTGCCTGGGAGGGCGCCCGGACGGCAGGAGGAACAAAGACCCACAGCAACTGCTGCAAATCTGTGTAGGAACTAGAGGAAACTACGCTTGCAAAAGTGAAGAAAGTTGGTTGTCAATGTCAGTCCAAAGACAGGATAACAGCAAAGAGACAGAAATTATTTTAATCAAGAGCCAAATAGAAATGTAGGGGTCTTAAAAAAAATAACTGGAAGGAACATTTCACTAGAGGAGTTCAGTGACGGAATGAACTGGTAGAAGAACAGGTATATTTGCCCAAATACTAAAAGAAATTATGCTAAATACTAGAATCAGAAAAAAAATTGGAGACAATGAACAAATCTTCAGAGAAAGATGGACGCCATTAACACCAACAATGTCAACATAATGGGTGTATCAGAATAAGAGCCAAGAAAGAAAAGAGCAGGGGAAAAAAATCAAGTAAATGACGGCTGGGTTTGCATTAACTGGAATTTTCATTTTTTAAATGTTTTTTGTCTTTATTTTATTTAATTATTTTATTGTTGTTTAATTACAGCTGTCTGCGTTTACCCCCCACCAAATGGAATTTTTCAAAAACACTGTTATACATCCAGCAAGATGAACACATCCCAAGCAGGATCAATACAAAGAGACCCAAGGCACACACCATAGTAAAAATGCTAAAGGCCAAAGACATAGAGAAAGTCTTGAAAGATCAATTTCTCATCATACATAAGGGAAACTTAACAAGATGAAAAACTGGCTTCTCAAGAGAAATAAAAAATGCAGGCTGGAAAGCAGGGGGATGATACTGGAAGTGGTGAAAATCAACAACTGTCAATCAAAAATAAATAAAATACAATATGATAAAAAATAAAAAGATTACTTGATAAATGGAAATCAAGGTAATTCTTTGCTAGCAGACCAACTTTAAAAGGATTACTAAAGGATACCTTTAGGCAAATGCATTGGACCCAAAAGGGTAATTTCAGTAATTACAATTCACATAAACAAATTGGTAAAGATAATTGTGTAACTAGCAATTGCAATAAAAATGCGTATTTTTTTCTTTAGTTGATATCATAGCAATTGTGTAAAATATGTATATAATTTATTTTTAAAAAGAACAGAATTGGAGGACTCATATCTCCCCATTCAAAACTTGATAAAATTGCCCATTTTTAAAATTGGACTGTATTTTTTTGGCATTGAGTTTTATAAGTTCTTTATAAATTTTGGATATTCACCCCTTATCAGGTGTATCAGTGAATATGTTCTCCCATTCAGCGGGTTGTCTTTTTATTTTGTTGATGGCTTCCTTTACCTAAATAGACACTTCTCCAAAGAGGACCTGCAGATGGCCAATAGATATAGAAAAAGATGCTCAGTGTCACTAATCATCAGAGAAATGCAAATGAAACTCATGATGAGATGTTATCTCCCACTGGTCAGAATGGCTATCATCAAAAAATCAACAAACAACAAGTGCTGGTAGGGATGTGGAGTAAGGGGCACCTTTCCACACTGTTGGTGGGAATGCAGACTGGTGTAGCCACTGTGGAACGCAGTATGGAGTTACCTCAAAACATTAAAAATGGAACTGCCTTATGACCCAGCAATTCCACTTCTGGGAATTTATCTGAAGAAATTCAAAACACTAATTCAAAAGAACATAAGCACCCCTACGTTCACTGCAGTGTTATTTACAATTGCCAAGATGCGGGAGCAGCCGAGTGTCCATCAGATGAGTGGATAAAACAGCTATGGGACCTTTACACAATGAAATACTATTTGGCCATAGAAAGGAAGAAAACTTTACTCTTTGTGACAGCATGGATAGACCTGGAGAACATTATGCTAAGTGAAATAAGCCAGCTGGAGAAAGACAAATACCATGTGATTTCACTCATACATAAAGTCCAAAGAACAAACCAAACTAACAAGCAGAATAGAGACTGACTCATATAGATAGAGAGCAGACTGAGAGCTAAGAGGGTGGGGAGTCAGGGGCAGAGGGATCGAGCAAAAAGGAAAAGAGACTTGCGGATATGGACATCAGTGAGGTGACTGGTGGGAGGGGCATATAAGGGATAAATTGTAATGGAAAAGACAGAATAAAAATTAAAAACCTGCTAAAATTGCACAGCAATGAAGACAGTGAGATAGCGACATATGACAGGAATACAGATGGATGGAATGGAATGGGTAGTGCAGAAACAAACCCATGCGTCTGCGGCCCACTGTTTTCAACAAGGGCGCTGAGAAAATTCAAAGGAGAAATAGTCTTTAAATAAGTGTGCTGTGACAACTCAGTATCTACATGCAATGGAATAAAATTTGATGTCTTCCTCACACCATATACAAAATTTAACTCAAAATTGATCAACTATCACATTAGAACTAAAACTAAAATTCTTAGAAAAATACAGGCAAAAATCTTTATGACCTTAGAAAAAGCAATTTTTTAATATATGACACCAAGACACAAGCATCAACAACAAGAAATACACTAGTTGGGCTTTATCAAAATTAAGATTTTTTTTTTATTTCCCTGTGGAATTCATTAGTAGATCCCCTCATAAGCAAAGAATCTGTGTGGCAGCTGAGCATACTGATTACCAATTAGTGGTAACATTGAGTCACAGGCAAAACAAAAATGAAGCATCATAAATCCTAAGAACTTCATGAAAATAATTTAAATAAAAAGAAAAATGAAAAAGTTTAAAATTTTGAGAATAAAATTGAACTCCAAAGTTTACGAATTCAAAAGTACATGATTCTTGTAGCTTAATAACAACTAATTGCATTTCTATAGGAAGATTTCAGAAGTGTTTTATAAATTCTTGTAAAAAGAAAGCCGTAAGTTGCCCAGCCTGCTGCCAGGTAAGTTTCAGCATCCTGTGGGTGGGCATTATCCTATCATAATGCTTCCAAAATATAAATGTATTGAAACATGAATTTGAGGGGGGAACCAACCTACTTTCTGTCTAGGAAAAGCAGGTAGTTAAATTATAATCAGTCCTTGGAGTCTCTCTATTTAAATGGAGACTTTGTCGAATTATATTTCCTGAAGGAAATATTAATTCAGCCAGCTCCAATTTATACACTGGTGAACTTTATCCTTTTAATTGGTCTGTTAATAGCATTCATTTTACGCTTGGAGAAAATTAGAGCTGAATGCATAAAGCTATACAAATGAAGTTTTGATTTTTCTGGATGTGAAGTGAATACTGTTCATAGGAAGAAGTAGCTTAAAATATAAGAGACTGTATCCCTTAGAAAAAATAAAACATTTCCCTTAAGTTTTTAGATGTGCTTGTCATTAACGTGAAGACGTGCAGAATATTTCAAACTGGTTTTCCATTTAAGATGGAGAATAATGATCAATTAATTTCATCCATGAACCTTTTCTGTCTTCACACACTTGTTGCATATTTTGAGAGATATTTTGTGACTTTATTCCCTGATGAGCTATAATTCACTTGTAGTAAAATGTCCCCCCCAGAACTTTCTTATTTTCCCTTTTTCAAATAGTAATACCGTAAGGTCCATATTATTTATAATTTTAATTGTCTTGTTTTCCAATTTTGTAAACACAAAAACGCCCAGAAAATCTGGGGGTCAGAGAAGCAAATATTAATTATCTTTATTCGGAGATGCTGGCACTCCCTCACCCTTTACCTGGTGCTGAGTGCTCACCAAAAACAAGGCACTTAAGAGTTTACTTTCCTTTTTCACTTGACTGTAGAAATGAACTTAGAAGTCTGACACGATTACGCCCACTTTAGTCAAGAGTAAACAGAGTAACTACAGTTAAAGTGTACACCTACATTTCTACAGCTACGTGCCAAAGTTGGGAACCTGACCCAAGCATTCAAAACCCCGAGTTCAAGCAGAATGAATGCCCACGCGCCAATAGACTTCACCTGGAGTGGATCGCAGATTCCTACCTTCTATTCCACAGAAACTCTTACTGATTTTACAAGGGTACTTTACTGAACCAGACAAGTAAGAAACCGATGTAAGTACAGTTATTAAAAGGAAGCAAGTGGGATATAGTTCTAAACACTTTAATAATTTGGACATGAGATATTTAACTTCCTGTGCAAAGGATATCATCTTACTGTCTTAGCTCAAGATATTGTAACAAAATACTGTGGACCTGATGGCTTACAAGTAACAGAAATTTCTCTCTCACACTTCTGGAGGCTGGAAGTCCAAGATCAAGGTGCTGGCAGACTCAGTGTCTGGCGGGGGCCCACTTCCTGGTTCATAAACGTTGGGCTCTCGCATGGCAGAAGCGATGAGGGAGTTCTTTGGGGGTCTCTGGTTAGGGCACCAATCCCACTCAGGAGGGCTCTTCCCTTACGGCCTAATCATGTCGCAAAGTCTCCACCAGCTAATATTATATTTGGCGATAGAATTTTAACTTGAATTTTGGGGGAACACAAAGATTCACTCCATAACACTTCAGCCTATCCCCTCAAGTTCACATCTTTCGCACATGCAAAAACATTCATTACATCACAACAACCTCCAACGCTTTAACTCATTCCAGCAACAATTCTGAACTCTAATATCCAAAGTCTCATCTAATTATCATCTAAATCAGATATGAATGAGATTCAAGGTTATGAATGATTCATCCTGAGTCAAATTACTCTGTAGCTGTGAATATGGAAACCAAACAAGTTATGTGTTTCCAAAATATAATGGTGTGACAGGCGTAGGACATTTACGTTACATAAGGAGAAAAAAATAGAAGAAGGTGTTTATGAGTCAGTCCTATACAATTCCCAACTACAAGGCAAACTCCACAAGATCTTAAAACTGCAGAATAACTCTTTTCGGCTCATGCTCTGCCCTTCAGACCCAATGGGGTGGAGGTCCCTCCTTCCATAACCACTGAGGTGACATTTCTGCCCCCACAGC
Organism: Anoura caudifer; assembly: GCA_004027475.1. Classification (NCBI taxonomy): domain Eukaryota; kingdom Metazoa; phylum Chordata; class Mammalia; order Chiroptera; family Phyllostomidae; genus Anoura; species Anoura caudifer. The sequence goes on along the minus strand of PVKU01003509.1, from coordinate 150,964 downwards.
TTTTCCCAGCAGGGATTGGGCCCCCAGTTCCACAGCTTCGGACACTGTGATACTTAGCAGAGGGTAGAGTGGGTAACCTCAATTCACACATCTGGTTGGCACCCCCTGTGGGTACCTGCCGTTTCGTCCTTCCCATCAGCTGTTGCTCCTTTTTGGATTAGAGTACCCCCATGTTACTTGTGTGACACGAAGACTCTAACTGTATTTCTGCTAGGGATAATGGCACCTTCTGGCCCTGTATATGGCTAGGTACACTTACAGTAAATAGATGAGAAAAGTTCAAACAATGAGATCATCAAGGTCATGCCCAGGTAGTTGCCGCACTTCTTAAGGAAATGGCTGCTCTAGTGTCTAACCTGTTATAATACGTCTGAAGAAATTAGTGGCTATCCTTGTCCATGACATAGGTAGACCCTGACCGTAAACAAACCTGGAAAAGTTAGTCGGGATAAATTCTTGTGGCATCATTCCTGATACCAATTCACATTTACAGGAAACCAGTCTATCGCTAGGCTTTGACTGTTTTACAGAGGAGCCCATAGCGCCTTCCATTTTGCCTAAAGGATTCTCTGTTTTCTTTCACTTTCAGTAAGAGGAGCCCTTACTTCCTAACAACGGCAAATCAACACTAAAATCCAAGTGTTTTGATGACGCCCAGATTCTTAATGCTGTTTTTTTCTGTATCATGCACCTCAGACTACTTGATTTACCGTGATTGCCAGAATGAGACAAAATCTGGACACTATTAAATACTTTTGGATTATTTTTCATCCCAGCAACAATTCCAACCCTTGATCCCAATCAAGAATTCTTGGTAATGAATCCATGACAACGACAGAAACACCACTTGGGCGCATGCTAAGACGTCCCGAACAGCGAGGCGGGTGGAGCTGCACCTCCCTTCACGTGCTTTTGGCAAGTGGGGTTAAGCAACAAGACTGATTCCTCTCCTTCGCCCCCACCACCCCCTGCACCTCCTCCTCCTCCTTATTAATGTTTTCACCACATTCCATAGTTATAAAGCGATGATCATTACAACTGGCTCCTTTTAATTACTTATCTAAAATAAGGAAATTTCATTAAGAATCCAAGTTTAAAAAGTTATGAGAGTCTTTTCATGTTTAAGGTGGGGTCAGGAATCAGGATACCATCTGTTTTTAAAAAGCTTCATAATAGAATGAGCCCTTCTGTGTGCCATTACAAGATAGAATCATCTGATTAAACTGATTTATATTTATCATTGTAAAATGCAACACCAATGATGTGATAACAAAGCATTCAAATAATTTTTGTACTATAGCCATGAATACCCAGGCAACCAGACCTGTCAAATGAGGAAATGAAAAAAATCCCAATAGAAAATAAGTAATAATAATCAATGTATCAAATAAAAGTTAGAAATAAAAATGGCATAAAAACACAAATTAAATTAAATTTTAATCAATAAGAAGAACTTATTTTATATCCTGATTGCAATATAGATAATTTTCATATCCTTATCACAGTTTTCTCTTTCTATAATTCTTAAATACTTATCTGTATTAATTTTGCATTCAGAAATTTATTTTTCAAAATTATTTTGAGAAATTATGTCTTAAAATACACAAGATTTTTGGAAATTTAAGAAAGCATAAAATGTTTAGTGTTTTCTTCATTAACAATTAAAAACAATAAGTAGAAGACTAAAGATTAAAGTAGCAAAATATTATTTTATTTTCAGTGTGTTCAATTAAAAATTATTTTACAGTAGATTCTAATATTTTTCTAATTGATTAATCAGCATAAGTAAAACTTATAAGGATTGATTATTTAAGAAGTGAAGATATAGTATAAATGTTAGGGAAAGAAATCTAACTTGTCCAGAATTTCTCAGAAATAAAAATGAAAGAAAAATTTGTACATATTTTTCCTGTGTCAAAGGAACATTCAAATAGTCCATTAACTGTCAGCATTATATTAATAAACTTTTATGAGTCACTGATGCAGTCCAACATGCATAATAAATGCCAAAAATATTGTTCCTTCCAAACTCCTAACTACATCTGGGGCTGCATATCTAATTCCAGTGTCCCTGACACAGTCCTTCTATTTTTAATGTGCACAGTTCCACATTCAAATGAGATGCAAAGCACTAAAATGTGAAGCTTTTAAAGTAATATTTAAAGATATGTAAAAATCAGATGGGCTGATTTTAAGTGGAATTATCATTTTTCATCTAAAATTCTCATTTAATCAGGTTTAATTTGCTACAAAGTACATAGTCATCAAAGTGTATTAAGTTCGGTCATAAGACTCTCCAGAAAATGGAAATTTTAGAGATAATGTTGCGGAAGTAGGAAAAAAAAATTGGCAAGTAAAGGAGTAAGAACAGCATTATTACATCAAGATTATTCCTGAAATTTAACCCTCCACCAAAAAGATATTATATGAAGTTCAGATGATGTTCAATTTTTTTAATTGAAATGTTTTTTAAACATAAATTTTGTAGAAAATAATTTTCCTCAATATGGCGAAAGAATTTTTCATACTCAACATAACACTTTAATCCTGAAAAAAATAAAATGTTTCTTAAAATTGTATGTATTGTGTAATTTATATTTATTCCATCTCTTCCATAATAAATTTAAATTGAATTTAATATGATGTTAATAATCCTTTAAAAAAAGAAAAAGTATAAAAAAATGCTATGGAGACCCCCAAATCCCTACTGAAATGAGCTACAGAAACTAAGGAAATCGAATTAACTCCTTTAATTGAAGGTGTTATCTCCAGAAGGTACATTTCAGAAATCTAACATATTCTTTAGGTGAATGGCTATGAAGATTAAAGATGGAGTAGGGATATTGTTAATATTCATTGACATGTTTTATCTTCAGATGAAAGAGGATTCAAAAAAAGGAGTAACCCCCAGAAGTAACTGTTTAACAGGAACTTCTGGGGACACATTGGAAGATGCCTCCAGTGATGAAAGATGATCTGCAGGTTCCTGAGCTGGGAAGAGCCTGAGCTACAATTTTTTATTCACTCTGTAAACACTTATTGGACAATCTAATGCCAGGAGAAGTGGGAACAAGGGTCGCACATAAAGATCATTGGGACATGGAGCCATTTCTTTATTGTTCACAGCGTACTAGAAATAACAAAGAGTTCACTAACTACATGCAGTGGAAAATTATTGAAATTATATGGCATATACATCACACTCAAAAAACAATGAAAACTGAAGAATATATTCTGCCACTGAAAAATAGGAAAGACAAAGTCCTATAATTCTAGGTAATTGAAACACGAGGAGTCATACTTATTTGACAACCACTGACAAAATAAAAAAAATGTTTTTCAGACACATCTTAGAAAGAGATACTTGAAAATTGTGATGCTCCAAACTGGTTGACTGGCAGAGGCATCCATGGATTTTTCACATCCTGCCATGGAGATCTTGATTCAATATTTTATTGTGTCTCTGGTAGGAACATGACATTTGTATTTTAAAACAAAAGGGAAGGAAGAGAAGAGGGAGACAAACTATATTGGCAATTTTATTCTAGTGATAAGCCATGGCCGTATTTGGGAACTAAGAGAAATTGAACATTATATAAAGAATGACACTCAATCAGATTTTAAGACTGGTTGGACTCAAATCTTGAAGAGTCTTAGGTATCATAAAGAACAGAATTTAATCGGTAAGCAATTTAAAAATTTGATTCAGCAAGGTGTAATGTAATTATGATGGTTCTTTAGATGACTGCTCTGGTAATAAGATATGGGCAGGGAAACCTATTTTAATAATCTAGGTAGGTAGCTCTTGAATCTGGTTTGATCCCGTGGAAACTGAAAACAGAAGTGGATATCAATTCCAAGAAGGAATTGTTAAGACGGAGTATTTGGATGTGAGAGACCATGGAAGAGATTTGCATCGTGACTGGAGTCTTTAGCTTGGGATACATATGCAAGGTGTGTCCAGAAAAAGTCCAGCCATTATTAATATAATGAGAATGGTTTGTGCCCCATCGACGTAACCTGGCAGCCAAAAAAGTAGACTGGAATGCACATGTGTGAACAATGAGAATTTCACTGTACTACTCAGTGGGGGCGGTAGACGCTGTTGAGTGAGCATGTGTATTGTGTGGTCATTGCATTCAATATGACTGAGAGAGTAGAGCAACGAATCTGCATCAAGCTTGACTATTCCTCTGCAGAAACTATTGAGATGATTCAGAAGGCAGCAAACTATGGGCAACCAGGGATTGGCAGCTTCATCACAACAACATGCCTGCTCATGCATCACATCTTATGGAGAGTCTTTTGACGAAACATCAAAATCACCCAGGTGACTCAGTCCCCTACAGCTCAGCTTTGGTGCCCTGGAACTTCTGGCTTTTCCCAAAACTAAAACCACCTTTAGAAGGGAAGAGGTTTCAGACTGGCAATGAGATTCATAAAAATACAACAGGGCAGTTGACGGTGATTGGGAAAACTGCGTGAGGTCCCAAGGTACCCACTTTAAAGGGAACTGAGGTGTCATTGTCCTGTATACATGTATTTTGTATCTTGTATCTTCTTCAATAAATGCCTATTTTTCATATTGCATGGCTGGATACTTTTTGGACAGGTGTAATATATACACATACATTAAATGAAGAAAGTGAAAGAGGTAACCATTTTCACTGTTGTGTGAAATGCTAATAGGAATTAACATTAATGAAGGGCTTACTCTATTCCCTTACTTTTCTATGCACTTTAAACATATTGAATCCTTTAATCCCGCATAGTCATTTTGTGATTTAAATACTGTCATTATTTCCCATGCATCATGAAGAAATGGAGGACAAGGGGGTTTAGTAACTTAACCAATAAGGAAAGTCATAAAGTGGCGAAACAGGAATGAACCCCCCTTTGCTCTAACTGCAGAAGATGTGCTACATCTACACCAATGCTGACTCGGGGGCCTGTTCAAATGCAGGGGGATCAGGAAGAACTGTTGTCCCCGTTCAAAAGCCAGGAGGCAGAAGTACTCTGTTTAATTGGGGACAGGATCAGTCTTTTGTTCCATTCAATCCTTCAATTGATTGAAGTTGGAGTATATTTGTAAATCTCTGGGATAAACCCAAATTTTTCATTATATGTTACCTGTATGATTTATTTCAGGATTTCATTTGGTTAAATAAAAGGTTTGTCTTTTGTAGGTATGTTCCCAAAAGGTATCATCTATACTTTCATTGTTTGCAATGTCTGTGATGGGATTTGGTAGCTGGGTAACACTGATCTCAAACCTCTAAATCTCTGAACAAGCACGTACTTGTATTTCTTTCTGCATGTGAATATTTCACATACGCATGCAAGCATGAATGCGCTCTGCAAACATGCTGATCTTATTTGTGTGCATATGCATGTACGTGTTGGGTTTGATTCCACACATCTGTGTGAGTGCTTTAGTGAAGTGCGAGCACATATCTGTTTAACATCCATACCAGGTAACATGAATACAGCACATGTCCCCCTCTGTGTTCATATCTCCATTCTGGGAGAATGCATGTGTGTGTGTTTACATGCATGTGCTTGTCCTTGTGACCAAGGGCATGCATTATGCATGTTTATTGTATGTATGAACTTTCACATGGTTGGAAAGCTAGGTTCCTAGAGTAAAAATTAATTGTCCACCTTAGAGAAAAAGTAATTTAAAACAGAAAACTGTTCCTGCTGAATATAAATTATCTGCTGCCCTTGCTCACTCCTGCCTGCATCCCTCATTTTTCAGTGCTTTATGTAACCTGATGCTGCCAGGATTGTTTCAAGAATTCTTGCTTCTGATTCCTCCCAGCAGTCTATAAAAAATTCATACCCAGCTCTTGCAAAGACTGAATTCCACCAAAGATTTCTCTAGGCAGGAGGTGGCAACTGTGTCCCGATGTGCACCTGTCTTGGCGTAGTCTCTAAACACAGGGAAAGACTTTCCCAAACATTTCAATTTTAATTTTTTTGGCAGGTCCCAGTTTTCCAGCTGAGAAATCTGAATTCTCTTTTATTCAATAAAGCAAATGGTTCTTCACTTTCCAATTCCCATTGTTTAAGTCGTACAAAGATCTTTAGAGTTTTAAAATCATTTTCAAAGATTATCCTAGTTGACCCAATGTGACCTGGGTTAAGTCAATTTATCTCTCTGACCGTCAGCTACTGTTCATTTTCTACAACACTATGGTAATAACCCCAGAGCTCACAGCACACAGCTGCTGTGAGGATGCACAGAATATCATGAATTCAAGAGCTTGAAAACTCTAAGATTAATAGAAATGTGCAAAACTATAACTTATTCTGATCACTATTATTCCTCTCAACAAAACAATAGAGAATAAGAGATATTACAAGGTACTTAGCTCATAGACTCAAAAATTAATTTCATATTCCCTACCGATGCATTCAGAAAGCAGAACAATAAACTATTTTTCTTTTTACAAAAGAAAGGAAATGACAGGATAACACAGTTTGCCCATTATATTTACAATAGTGAATTTAATTAACTATCCATGTTAGCAAGGGGGTGGGTAGATGCCATTCTAATGCATTGTTGACAATATATGCTATTTTGCAAATTGTTTAGCTATATCTGTCACGATTTAAATTCTACCTACTCTTCAGCCAATGCATACTCATGATTGGCAACTAAACTAATGGCAAAAAAACCATACAAAGAAATGCACGTGTACATACGTCAACACACATGTATGCATATTTATACAGGGATCACAATTTAATATATTATATGTATATAAATAGAGGTGCATGTGCATATATTTGTAAATACATACATGAAGACAGTTTGTGTGAGCTATGTATACTTATTAAAATTTCAATCGCTAATTGTTGAGAACCAATGCAATGTCCACCTGTAAGTCAAGGTTAACTAAACTGGCCTAGATGCCTAACACAGGATTTTATGAGCCATAAAAAGTACAGATTAGACCTGGTACTAACATGAAAAAAATAATGACAATAGTATTATGGTAAGAAAGCAAGTTGCAGAAAACTATGCCTGGTATAAACACATTCATTAAAATATATATATAAAAATAAACATATTGGCTTAGTGACAATAGTGGGCTTTACCGCTACATAATTCTGTATGTTTGATTTTTATAACCAAGTATTATTTTTATAATTAAACAAAATATCCATATAATAAAAAAGAGAGTACACTAAAAACACATTTTTAAGAGACAAAAAGTAAGTACACTGAAACTCTTCAGAGACCATCACATGGTACCACCGCAAACTAAAACTAAACTAATAACAAGATTCTAATTCGGACTTGCTCAGTGCCGCCCTGTGGAACCTCTGGAGGGAACGTTTTCACTGCTGTCTTTCTTTAAAGCTTATTATGGGATTATTATAGCTATAATTTCCTTACTTCTCTGAATTTTTCTTCTGAATTAAAACAGTTCCCCTGATTGGAAAAGTCTCTTGTCAAATAAAGGGAGTTAGGAGAAGAGATTCCTTAGGGAGCAGAGTGCCCACTAAGCTGTATTGCAATTGTAACAGGGTGCAGCCAAGAGGGGGCCCCAAAAAGGGAGTTGGAGTGGGGCCCATAACACAGGGTGTCCAGGAAATTAGAAAGACATATAAGATGTCCTCACCCCTTCAGGTGTGAGTTGGGGGAAGGGACACATAGAGCAGGGCCATTGAGTTGTTTTGCATAGCAACAATCTTGCAGATAACCTCCAAAACGGTCATTTAACATATCTATAACCTTTAACTGGTTTCATAGATATATTAAACAGCTGTGGCCACGCTCTGAGCCAGGGAGATGGAAAGGACTCCCCCCAAGCCTCGACTGGGGGAAGGAACCCCAAGTTACAGCACCTGCGTGGGAGCTTGGAGAAGATTAGCTCCAGCAAATGGGGACACACCTGCCCAGACTCATGATGGCATCCCAGTAACCTTGGAAATATACGGGAATGCTGGCAGGTGTAACCGATTGTAGGAGGAGTCGGAAATGGACTGCAGAGGAGGATTGGCGCGGGGAATTTAAACCCAGGCTCGGCAGCCATTGGAGAGAATCCACATGCTTTCACGAGAGTTAGGACCCTCACCGCCCTGTCAGGGAGAATCACCATGTGGCTTTAGCAGAGAATTGCCACTCGGCTTTGCCCAAGTGCAGACTCTCTCACAGCTTTGCCAGAGGGAGAGATTCCACGTGGTTTCACCAGAGTGCAGACCCCTGCAGCTTTGGTGAAGAGGGAGAGCCACAAGGCTTTGCCAGAGTGGGGACCCCTTCCCCACAGCTTCGGTAGAAGAAGAACCACGCGGCTTTGGGGTGCTCCCTTTGGCTGCGTGGCATGGACAGCAAGAGAGATTTTGCCTGGAAGAAGGGGGAAAAGACTCTTGCCAGTAGGCCATGAGAAGGTGCCACGTGGCTTTGCATTAATTAGAGATTCTGCCTGGACGACGACACAGCTGAACGGTGTCAAGAGCCTGGATCCCAGACGTGTGCTTCTCTTCCTTGCAATTACGGATTACAGTACCCTGAATTAGGGCAGAGGGAGATAGGAAGCACTGTGGACGTCTGTGGGTATCCTAAAGGACTTTGATATTTTAATGGAGATGATAGGTCGCTACTTTAACTCTGTATAGCATTAAATAAACATTTCCTTTCCTTTTCACAAATCTCTGGCTTTGAGAGACATCTTTCCATGAGGTGGAGGAAAATAACGGACTTTCTGTTGCTCTGTAACACAATGGATGTGCCCAAACCTCACATTCTCATTGAGTAGAAAATGGGTTTAAATTAACACTCCAGTTATCTTACAGTTAAAACCAGAAAAATGTTACCCCTAACAAGCAAATCAAGACTCTGTGTTCTGCCAAGTAGGTTTTTCTATGCGTTTCAGCTTTAAGCAGAACTTGCAACAATGTCTGAGCCCCGCCTGATGCCTGAAGCTCAGGCCCTGGGGGAATCCAGGAAATATTTTGAGGTGTTCTGTCCTTGCTCTCAGGAGTGGACCTCTCCACTAGACTATAAATAGTAATCTAAAATTTTGATTAATTAATGCTTCTAAATTCAGCTTACTCAGAAGGTAAATTTGATCTCTAAATTTAAACACCCATTGATCCTGACCTACTGGGAAATATTTGATTTTCTCAGCATGAGTTATGATGTATAGCTAATATCATACTTAAAAATATAAAGTTTTTATATTTTATAAAACATAATTTTTATATTCTTTATCAAGTTGATAAACCCTACTTTATTCCTGGTATACTGAGAAAATCTATCATGATTGACTGTAGGGATTTTTTCAATGTTTTTCTGCATCTCTCGACATGATCAAATACATTGTTAGTATTATTATCTTGATCAAGTTTTTATCTGTTAGATTAAGAAAAATAAACATTTATATTTTATATTCACTTATTCCTGCATTGATGCTCTTTCTTTATTGAAAAAGAAATTTCCGACTTATATTATTTTCCTTCTTAACGTTTTCTGCAGGGCATGTCTAGCAATAATAAATTCTCTCAATACCTGTTTGTCTTAGACATTATTTATTTTCTCTTCACTTTCAAAGGATAATTTTTCGTGGAAGAGATTCTTATGTTGATGGTTTTTAAATAGTGCACTCTCCTCTTGCCCACAGGGTTTCTAAGAAGTCAGATGTAACTTCATCTTTGTTACAAAGATAAGGAGTAATTTTTGCCTGATCTCTTTCACAATTTGTACAAAATCTTTGATTTTCTGTAGTTTGACAATAATATGTCTAGGTGTATTTTTTGACATTGTTCTTCTTTGTTGCTCTTTGAGTTTTTAGGACCTGCGGTTTGATGTCTAACATTAATTGGAGAGTATTTTCGATTGTTATTATTTTAAATATATCATATGCTCTTTTTCTCTTTCTTCTCCTCCAGGTGCCCCCCCTGTACATGTTACACATTTAAATGAAAAACAGTCCTTGGATATCCCGGCATTTTTTTCAGCCTCTGTCTCTTTTCGCTACACAGTTATCGAAGTTTCTATTGCTGTATTCTCAGGCTCAGAGATTATGTTCTCATCAGAATACAGTCTACTGATTAGTCCACTGAATAGATTCATTTCTGTTACATCATTTATCTCTAGCATTTGTTTATTTATTCTTAGCTTTTCCATCTCTGCTTACACTGTACACCCATTCTTGCATGCTGACCACTTTACCTGTTAAAGCCCTTAGCATGTTAATCATAGTTGTTTTAAATTCCTGTTCTGATCATTCCGAGATCCTGCCAAGGTAGGTTCTTGTACTTGATCTATCTCTTTAAAATGTGTGGGGTTTTTGTTTGTTTGCTTGTTTTTTACCTTTTATCATGTCTTGTATTTTTCCCTTGCTATCTGGACATAATGTATCCAGCAAAAGAATCTGCTGTATTGTTATTAATCCCATCAAGCACATTTTGAGAAAAAATATAGATTTATATGCATTTAAATATGTAGAGCTTTATTAAATACTTAACCATGTGCAGATATGGGACTAAAACTTTTATAGAATTATAATTATTTTCATACTGTGATGGTATAAGAAAAACTATTTGCTTTGGATTCATTTTTGTGGCCAAAAAAAAAAAAAAAACATTTTCACTTGAGGAAAAGTTGGGTGCCTCTATAAAATGAATGCAATTCCAGATTTAGAATAAAGGTGTTAGAGATTTTCCTTACGTATATTTCTTCATATTTAAATGAGAAAACTTCAGTCCAGAGAGTTTCATTTACTTAGCTATTATGCATTTTATTATTCTTTACTTTATGACTTAAGGGAGTAACACAAAGCAACCAGTAGGGGAGGTGGGACACAGATGGTGCGTGGACTCCAAGGCCAAACCCTGTCCGATGTTATCTGTACTAGTTTTGTAGTTCTTTTTTTTAACAATTATTTTAAGATTTTATTTATTTATCTTCAGAGAGGAAGGGTAGGAGAGAGGGAGAGGGAGAGAAATATCAATGTAGGCCTCTCGTCTGTCCCCTGATGGGAACTGGCCTGAAACCTAGGTATGTGCCCTGACTGGGAATCGAACCGCGATTCTTTGGTTCGCAGGCCCGCGCTCAATCCACTGAGCTACACCAGCCAGGGCCTGTGATTCTTTTTAAAACTCTTTATTCTGAGGTCATTTCAGACTCACAGAAGAGTTTCAAAAATAGCACCAAGTTCTCCTACATCCTTCACTCAGCCTCACCTAGTGTTTCATCGTAACCATAGTCAATGGCCCTAACAAAGGAATTAACATTAATACAGCACTAATACCAAGCTACATGTTTTAAAATGTCCAGAATAGGCTAATGAATAGACATAGAAAGTAGATGAGTTACCAGGGGCTGATGGGAGCAGAGAATGGCGAGTGGCAGCTTAATGGGTACGGGGTGCCCTTGCCGGGTGACGGGAACGTTTTGAACTCCATAGAGATGCCCTGTAGGCACTAAGCCCACTGGCCGGAGCACTTTAACATGGTTACCTCTCAGTTGTGTGAATTTTACCTCAATTATAAAAACTGATCGGAGTGAAGCTGTTACACTGTGCTCTTACGATAGTTCAGGAGAGAGATGATACTGACTTAGACTATCTTGGGAGCAAAAAAGATGGAGAAACTGGAGATGTAAGGTTTGTTTAGGAAGAAAAGTTGATATGATTGGTGATGGCTTAGGTCTGGGATTAGAGGAAGACATGGGCTATATACAGTATGAAGATTTCCTCAACCCATACTAATCAATCCCTTTTGGGTAATCTATCATTTTCATATGCTTCTAGTAAAACATGTATCATGGGAAATGATAATGAATTGCAGATTTGTTTACCTTGATACACTGCAAGGTACCAAGTGTATATTGCAAGATCAAAGTATGTGTATATTGATCTATTAATTTTTGTATCTCCATGGCTGGCCCCTGTGTTTATTGCACACTAGGCATAAATAAGTAAATGCAGATAGAAAATATCTCTGCCCTTGTGATGACTTATGTATGAAACATATTTACGCCAAATTCTAATTTGTGCATTTCTCTAAAAAAATCTGATTCCTCATTTCCTAAATGGCTTGTTAGAAATGGGAAGCTTTAATATTTTAAAGACCTCAGCTCTTTTGAAATTAGCCTGCAAATGTAATTTTAATCAAATCTTGAAACATATTTTAAATATAGACAAAAAGATTTTAAATACGTCTGTAAAGTGTAGTGTAGAAAATGGGATATCAATATATTTCTGAGATTAATTACATTGAAGAGTCATAATAATTTACTTGGCCCAAACAGCAATGAAATACAATAGGAAATTCTTTTTATTTTTATATGCCTTTTTAAAAAATTATTTTATTGTTGTTCAATTACAGTTGTCTGCATTTACCTCCCACAACTCCCCCCACCCCAGCCAAACCCACCTCCCTCCCTTGCTTCCACCACCCACCCCGGTTTTGTCCATGTGTCCTTTATACTTGTTACTGAAAACCCTTCCCCCCATTATCCCCTCCCACCTTCCCTCTGGATACTGTCAGATTGTTCTTGAGTTCAATGTCTCCGGTTATATTTTTCTTGCTTTTTTTCTGTTGTTGATTAGATTCCTGTTAAAGGTGAGATCATATGGTATTTGTCCCTCACCGCCTTAGCATAATGCTCTCCAGGTCCATCCTGCTGTCACAAAGGGTGGGAGCTCTTTCCTTCTCTCTGCTGTATACAATTCCATCATGTAAATGTACCACAGTTTTTTGATCCACTCATTTACTGATGGGCACCTAGGTTCCTTCAGTACTTGGCTATTGTAAATTGTGCTGCTATGAACATTGGGGTGCATTGGTTCTTTTGGATTGGTGTTTCAGGGTTCTTAGGGTATAGTCCCAGCAGTGGAATTGCCAGGTCAAAAGGCAGTTCCAGTTTTAGTTTTCTGAGGAAATTCCATACTGTTTTCCATAGTGGCTGTACCCATCTGCATTCCTACCAACAGTGCACTAGGGTTCCCTTTTCCCCACACCCTGTCCTTCACTTGTTTGTTGATTTGTTTATGATGACCGTTTGACCAGTGTGTAGTGGTATCTCATTGTGGTTTTAATTCACATCTCTCTGATGGCTAGTGATGCTGAGCATCTTTCCATATGCCTCTGGGCCCTCTGTATGTCCTCCTTGGAGAATTGTCTGTTCAAGCCTTTTGCCCATGTTTTAATTGGACTTTTTGTCTTCCTGGAGTAGAGTCATGTGAGTTCTTTATTCATTAAAAAGGCCTCATATGTGAAATTAACAAATTTTAAAATGTCAATTAACACTGGTAGTCAAGTAATGAATTATTAAAAAATGTTGCTGGGACACACTCACTGTTAAGTAGAAAAAGGATTTAACAAGCCAGATACATGTTTAACATTTATGCTAAAATAAGTACAGTTTATATTTTAAAAAACATAAAAGAAGAAAAAGAAAGTATAATGAATACTCTTGTTACAGTCTTGGTATACAGATGGCTTTTTAAACATATCAGTAAAAGCAGATGGAAAAATAGCTGATGAGATGCTATAGGTAATTTTAAAGACTAAATAAATTGGCCAAACTCAATAAAGTTGGTAAATTAAAAAATACTGCACCATGTGTAAGAAGGTCAGTTACCTTTCACATTAGAAGTTATCATAAGTCAGTAATAGAATTGTTCTGAAGGATAACTTGGAACCCTGTCTTAGACTCTACATCTCAGGGATATCATTTCATTAATAATTCAACTTAGAGACATTTTTCCTCAAGAAATTATCTGATAAGGGAAAGATATATAGTACACATATTTCCATTACAATGTTTTTAAAAGTAGCCAAGGCGCTGGAATCAGCACAAATGTTCGAGTACATGATTTATTTTATGCAAGCATGAGATTATGAATAAATGAAGAAATAATAATGTAGATATATACTGTTATGTATAAAAATGATTAATATTATTAATTTTAAAAGCAGCTTTCAATATATGTGTAGCATTATATACCTGTGTGCAAGTGTGTACGGATAAATACGAAATGAAGATGTATAGACCGATACTAAAAATCAGTGCACATATTTGTATATTCATGTGTATACTTATGTTCCAGTGTATATAGATATGGATATACAGAGAGGTAGAACCTGATAACGTAAATTAAAATGTGAACCATGCTTAATTTTCAGCGATGGGTTTAGAAGTGGTTTCATTCTTTTCCTTTATTAGAAGACTTATGGGTTTTTCTGTAATAATTTTAATAATTCAGCACTGAGAGTGAGAAGGATATGTTTTTGTTTATGCATTTGAATTTTAGAGTTAGTTCCCTAAATCTAGCATCACATACTCCAGGAATAATGAGTTAGTTAGTATTTGAAAGCTTCCCAGTGGAAGCCAACAACTGTAAGGCAGCTGCTAACAGAGTTTCTGTTATCTTCAGCTCTGAAGAAAACTGAAGGCTTAATAAAAAAAACAAAAACATCTGTATGGGTAGAATTGGTGGTTTCAAGATATATAGATCAGTCAAAAAGTAATAAGCAGGAGTTGTCAACCTCGCGTGAATAGGGTACAAGAACCGAGCGTATGCGTTAGCCTGCGCACTTGAGAGAAGCACCTGGGGCTTGGTTCTAAAGGAGTCATTTGTCCAGACACTGACTCAGGATTTTTGTCGCCAGAGTCCAACCAAGGTTAACTCAATTACGATACTAAAAGATTGCCGTATTCGCTTGGGGAGGACCTTTCATGCAAGGAGCTACTGGTGCATTTTAAATACGACAGAACCAGAGCTTCACTGAGCTTACAGCGCACCTAAAATTATGAAGGAGTCAATGCCCAGAGGGGTAAATCCAACAGGAAATTTAGCCCCCGCCAGTTGTTGGAGGTCTGTAAATAAGTATGCCACCCTATGCATCCTCCAGTGGAACAATGTTGAGGCTGAACCCCCAAAAGTTTGAAAATATTTATTTGCAAAGATATATGCAACTGTACGTTCATTGCAGCATTATCCACAGTGGCCAAGACATGGAAACAACCAAAGTGCCCTTCAGTAGGTAACTGGATACAGAAGATGTGGTGCATATATACAATGGAATACGACTCGGCCATAAGAACAGATGAAATACCTCCATTTGTGACAACATGGATGGACTTTGAGAATATCATGCAAAGCAAAATAAGTCAGACAAGGAAAAGTTAAGAACCACATGATTTCATTTATATGTAGAATATAAGACTGAAAGCAACAAATGAACAAATACGAAAAACAAATAAAAAACCTCATGAACACAAACAACAGTACAGTGGTTACCGGAAGGAAGGAGGATGGGGGAGTAGTAAAGGCTAATGGCGGTCAAATACATGAGTGATGGGCACACAGTGCAATACACAGATCACGTATCATAGAATTGTGCACTTGAAACCTACACACCATATTTTGCCATGTATAATGCCCACTCACATTTCTGTGTGCATTGTACATGGGGTTATTATACCCATGCTATGTAGTCATTATACCCATGTATAATGCACATCCTTATTTCTCCCTAAAAAATTTGGGCAGAAGTGCCCATTTATACACAGCAAAATATGGTAATCTTATTAACCAATATCACCCCAATAAATTAAATTTAAAAAGACACACAGTGATTGCTTGTTAACATCTACAGGAATTATTTGATGATTGAAAAACAATTTTTAAAGAATTGTATCCCCTAAACTGAGAGTTTTTTGCTTTATTAGAGAAGTTTCATTGTGCATTTTTATTACAAGGAAAATGTGAGTTTGGCATGAAGTATTATGCACTGTAATTTTCCATTTTAATTAGAAGAAATATCTCAGGATATACTGTGTAAATAAAAACTAATTTTCAGAACAAAGATTGCTGATAACAGGGAGCTACCTATATTAAAAGAAATTAAAGTATAAAATGGGCCAGATAATGACTAAGAAGTATTATTGCAGAAATGCAAGGATGTTTTTCTACTAATAGAAAATATATTACTGTAACTTACACATTAGTGGATTAAAAAATAAACCATTTGAATATTCCAATAGATGCTTAAAAAGTATTCAAAATCAAAATCATTTTTAGAAAAATTTTTAAAAATTACAAAACCAGAAGTAGGTTACTTGATCACCTAACATACTTACAAAAATCAAACTTGTGGAAAAACAACATGCTCATAAAAAGAGGCCTGTTTCTTAATATTATACTATATGCCTATCTACATATTAATTGTGAATGTGTCAAATAGAACTTGGTAAATTAATCCAGGGTTCAAAAAAAAATAAGTAATTTGCCAAAAACAGTAACTTTGAGTAAGAACAAAGAAGGGTTATACTCCATAGGTACCTGTCCTTTGCCTATCCTGCTCAGTTTCTTCTTTCTTCACTAATAGCTTGGTTGATGGTATTACATGGGTGACATATTGTCAAACTCACCCCGGTGTGTAGTTATGACTGCCGGGAGATATGCGATACCACAGAGCCCAGATCCAAAGTACTTTTGGCAAGTTTGAAGAGGTTATATTTCCTCAAAATGTAACAGGGAAAATGAAAAATTATACATGTGAGTCTGAAACGTCTATGGAACACTGTATAAGAGGGCGATTTGATGGCTTTCCCAGGGTCTCCCACTCTCCAGGCTGGAAGCAGACATAAAGGTCATTTTAGATGTTATTGCTCATCATTCTGCCACAGTTCAACAACCGAAGTTCCCGGGAGACAAGGCACGTGAAAGTTCCAGTCGGTTACACGTATCTTATTTCTTATTTTTACCACTTTTCCTGTCCTAGGTAACTGAGACATACCACCTAGATAAAAAATACGAAAGTTCTCTTTATCACATCTGTCCTGGAAAAGACCTCAGAATCATCCCCAAGATCCTGCTTCCCTCCGTGTTATACATGGCATCGTTCTCAAGTGGTAAGTAAAACCCAAACCCAAGAGAGGAGGAGGATGAAGGGGAGAAAATGGAAGACAGAAAAATAAGGCTCAGGAAGCCTCCAAAGTCCCTTGGACTCAATCAATCAATCAATCAATCAATCTCTGAGCTCAACCTCCTCCCCCCCAGATCTCTTAGCTTCAGCACCGTTATTTCCTGTTTCAAGACTGTGCTGTAATGTTTCTGCTTATTCATTATGAAAAGAGAAAGAAAAGAGGGGCCTGCAGCCTCACTCTGGGATTACAGGCCATCTGATCGTTGCATTTTGCTAGACAACAAATCATTCCACCTCCCAGGACATGGCTAAACATCCATCTCTTTTTCTTGCAGGAAGTCAACACTCAGGAGACTTCTTCACTAGACCAGATGGTTGATAGCATTCATTTTTAGAATAATATTTAGCAGTCATTTGCAGACAGTGGTTTCTCAGCTATCTCCCAAACTGGGAAGTTCAGCTCTGCATGTGCCCTTGAGGCAAGGAATCATTCATTGGTTTGTAAAAGTGCAAAATATCACTAGAGTTTCATGGTAGTTGTTCCCAAGCAGTCCTGTTCCTGCATGCAAACAGTACATTTCTGGCTTGGTGATGCCTGGTGTGGTTTCTTAAATACTGCTTTACAAAGCAGATAAACAGAGGGGAATATCCTATTAAGTGCAGTATAACACATTCCCACCTTACTGTAAGCTTATTCAATAAAATTCCTTCAGACTTAGACGATGCCCTTTGAAATTTCAATAAGTAACTTATTCAAGCATTGGGAAGAACTTAAGCACTTTCAAGGAAATCTTTGCTTTATCTTTCCACACTCCCACACTAAACTCACAGAGAATGTAGGCTAGCTGGTAATATACACCAACTATACCTGGTTCATATAATGCATATTCTGATAAAAAACTGGTAATAAAAGCTTGTACACCTCACAGTAGCAAGACATTTACATAACTTACAAAGTGTCCCCCTTGATAAGTCTAGTACCTTCCTGACTCCATACGTAGTAATCAAAACATTATTGATTGTATTCCCATATACTGTACCTCACATCCCCATAACACTTCTGTAACTACCAATTTGGCCACTATGCTTTGCACCTGAAACTAATATAATATTGAATACTGACTGAAATTAAAAAGTAAAAAATAACAAAAAATTATTGTATCATATCCCTAAATATTTGTATAACTTATGCCAAAATTTGACATATTATAATTAAAAATTAGTAACAAATACTCATGCTTCAATTACCAGAAAAAAATAACTTGAGGATTTCACTTTAATAATGGTAATTGTGTGTGTGTAGACTTAAAACTTTTATCTTCCAGCTCAGCCTGATATTTTAAAATCAGTGCTTAAGGTTCCTTGTATGTAAAATAGTTAATTGATCAATCATTACTATGAATTTTAAGCTCTAATTATGCTTGCCTACATAGTAAATATTATGAGAGTGGATGTTTAGAAGCCATTAGCTAAATCCAAAATAAAGACGATTTCAGAGGTCATTATTTAATATTAAACTTTGTTTTTAAGAGCCAAGTAGCCCTAGATTTGAATCCTGACTTCAACCTGTCAAGGTTTATGGTCTTGGGAATTTACCTTAACCTCCGTATGCTTTTATTAATTCAACTACATCTTAAAAATAGTACATAGATAGCCAGCTTTGTGGTAAGAATTAGCTAAAATGATACACTTCAAGTTCAAAGCACAGTATATAGTACATAATATGCTCTTAAAGTATATGGATTCTATTCCAGTCGATCGATTGCTTGATTGATTCAATAAACATTACCCTATTACTTCCTTTGGGCTGAATTTGGGCAAGGCAGCTATTGGAGAGATGAACCCTGCTGGGGAAGGGGTAACAGGATAATCCAGGTGCAGCCAGCTGCATGTTGGGGGCAGAGATGCTGCCCTTCTGGGCTCCGTGTGATGGGCAGGCATCCCCCCAGAGCACTGCAAGTTTAAACAATTGCTTTTCCCAATAATGAAAGCAAAGGAGAAGCTCGCAAGTGTCTAACGATAGTCTTTCCAAACACCAGCTTCCTAGGTCCTCCCTCTGTTTTACCCCCTACCTCGCGCCCATATTAAAAGTGCATTTCATTTGTCCCGAATTCATTCCACGGCCGGCAGGGCTCCAAAGTGCACTCAGCCCCTCCACTCCAGGCCCCTGTGCACTCATTTGCCACTGGCATCAGCTTCCCCTCCCATCCTGAGTGACAGATCCGCGAAAGGACCCAATTAGAACCCCGTTAATGAGCCCTCCATGGGCTCCTCTAATAGCCCAATGACTGTTTGCTTTCTTCCTTTGAACTAAGAAGGGGACTGCACATCCAGGAAGAGTTTACAATAAAGCAGCATTAATTGAATCAGAAAAGCACCTGGGCTCCTGAACTTGTATTTGCTTATGTGCTTTAATCCTATGTCGCTTAAAAGGTGCAAAGTGTTTCATACGTGCTAATTACGTGCTATTAAAAAAAAAAAAAAAACAGGCTCTCCATATAAACTAAGGATTTAACACAGCAAGAAAAACAAAAGTCAAGGAACAAAGGAATGTTATTGCCTTTTACCCTGAAGCGCTTTTCATAGGGGGTTGCTCTGTGAAATATTCCATTTAAGGTTGCATTGATTGTGAACCTAGGGTAAAAGTGAGATAGACTCATAGGGTGTTACGTGCAAATGTGTACATGTTTGAATGAAAAATGTCACCCGGTAAGTGAAAAACCCTGAATTGTCATTGAAAGTCATGAAGAGGGTCTACTGTGTGCCTTTTTCCTTTTATGGTTCCTGATAAGCAGCTGGTAGGGCCACATCTGATGGTGCAGAAGCTGCAGAGACAGACCACTGGGACACCCAGGTGACAATCTTTTCATTTTAATAGTTTCTGAATGTACAATGACTGCAGGACTCTCTAACAATGTAAATACATAATAACCTATGGTTACCGTGGATTCCTCTGCCTTTTATCCTCATCAGAAACATAGGCGCCAGCTGTCTCCTTTTCATTCTCTTATTACTGTGAATGAATAGTCTGTTGCTGGGAATGTGAACATTCAAACGGAACATTCAAACGGAACAATAGAGTCGCTTTCACTGGCTGATCTGCCCAGTGAAAATAGAGTCACACAAGACCATAGAATCTGTTGGCTTTGTCCTAGGTAAGGAAGTGAAGCCCCTCCCAAAAGAAGCCCTCAATAATTCACCCTCTGGGGTAGACCTCTTTTAGATGCCTGATTTCCACTGCAGCAAAACCTGCCCCATTGCAGAGTTGTGGATTCACTCAAACTATGGTAAGTGGGGAACATGTAAATATTTTCTTGCTTCTATTAGCATCCTAATTTCTCATAGCTAACTAATTTCTAGCCACGGGGTTCGGAAGGATGGCACTGGTGTTGATCCCTATTTCTCCGAATTCCTGTGCACTGCCTCCCCTTCCAACATCCACCTCTTTCTGCATTCTGTATGCCAATTTTCAATGTCACCACAGGCGGCTGGCAGAATTTGATACGTTTCCGTGACTTCTTTCTACGGACCCCATTCATACCACAGTCAGCATTGCCACCTGTAGGATGGACTTGCGGGCTTATGATTCCAGGCACATGCAGAGACAATGGGACAGGCGCACCTGGCTGATCTGCCCAGTGAAAAGAATATGTCATCTAAAGACAATTAGTTTGGATTTCTATACACATCCTGAGACTTCAGGGTCTTACTATAAACAGCAACAAAAGGTTGGATTCCAGGTGTATTCCCAAGGCATACGGAATGCATAGGTCTTGAAAAATATTAAAGTTACAAGCATAAACTAAAACTACAGATTGTCTCCATTTCACTCCCCATAGCATTCTTCAAAAAAGAATGGACTCAAATGGAAATGCCACTTAAAATAAGAAACAACCTGACAAGTAACAGCATAAAACTCATGCGTGAAAATAATGCAGGAAATGAACAAAGTAAAGGAAACAAAGACAAGACAGCTACTATACATCAGAAAGGAATTAAACAACAAGCAGAGTTCATGCAAAGTGTTTTACACGGTCTCGTAGTTATTAAAAAGGAAATCACTTAACTGAGGGAAAAAAATCAAAGAATAAAGTAAGAGAACGACAGGTAGGTGGGGTGTTTTTTTTTTGGCATAGTTCAGGAAGTTGAACAGAAAAATAAAAGAAATATAGAGATGAACGCCACATTAGAACAATAAATTTAAAATAAAGCCAGCTCACATCAATCAAGAGGAAAGGGTACAGGTTGAAGAAAATAACAGGAACATGGCGAAGGTAACAAGAGGCAGATGATTCAGGGGATCGCGCTGCACGGCTGGAAGTCAGACTAAACCGTCTGTGGTCAGATCAGGCCACACACATCTGCTGCTTCTCAGCCAAGTGCCCTTGAGCAAGTTACGTTACCCTCCTGTGTCCTGAGATCTTCATGTATAAAGTGGTAGTCGTGATAAATCTCTCCCTCATATTGGTTTTCGCACAGCCTATGAGACAGTGAATACGTAGAATTTATCCCAATGCCTGACATGCAACAAGAGCTTTACAAAAATTAGACAAAAATGGAAATAAGGTAAAAGAAGATCCACAGCATACATAAATAAAATAACAAATAGAACTAAAAAAAACTCAAATTAAGATTTTTGACTCTGAGAAATGAATGGGTACATCTTATTCTAGGAAATTCTGATGCAGAATTCTCAATTCCAAAGCTTATTTTGAGAAAGCTACTGAATATCCAGAATAAAATAGAAAATTTCAAAAGTGATACATAAGGCAAAAAAAATCAGACTGATCTATTTTTCCATGTGAAATGGCAGAAAACAATAGACCTTCACTTCAGAGGTCCCACAGAGGAAAAAGAGAGCATGACCTAAAACATCAGGGCCTGTGGAGACAGGCTTCACATGTGAAAACAAACACTCAGAGAAAATAAATATTTTTGTCCTTTGCCTTAAATTTTCCTACTGGGGTTTAGGGTGAACAATAAGGAAAAAGGCACTAAATTCATTGTTTTGGAAATAGTTATTTTTCATAAAGAACATGTTATTTACATTGGCATGCAGTTAGTTTATTTTATTATTAGTTATATTTGAATGACAGAAAAAGGTTTTTAAATTTTCTCCCACAGTTTTGTTTTTTTATCTCATAGGTCTATCACTGTTCCCTCCGAAGGCCTTTCTTCCTAGAAGTTCCACTCTTCAAAATTCAGCACGTGAACACTTTTCTTCCACACTGAACCTCGAGAATGTTCCAACCATCTACACTTCCACGGCATACCAAAGATTAAGAACATAAGAATAAGAAACCCAAATTTGGAGCTAAGCATAGTTCCCGAAAGGGCAGGACCTAAGTGAGTATCCAAACCTTCAGGCACAGAGGCACCTTATCACGCCATTAAAATAACAGACTTAACTACCCACCAAGGAGGGGCCTGCAAGCTCTGTGTGTTCTTTCATTTCCTTCTGCTCCATTTCCCATCAACGGATGCATTAAATATCCAACCTAAATTGCCACTAGTCTTAAGATGGGACAGATGATACAGAAAAAGAACATTCCTGCCCAGTCCCCAAAGGGTCATCATAGAAAGGCTAGTAAGACCTCATTTATTGAATGGCTACCAAGTGACAGGCACCTGATCTCTAATCCTGGTGGGTAGTTGCAGTGTTCGTCCCCCCTCTGATGATGCACCTGAACTTCAGTGAAGTTAAGCAACCTGCCAAGCCGCTGGCACTGCCGGTCAGCAGAGGAGGGGTCAAACTTCTACCCACCCGCCTCTGAAGCCAGCACTCTTCCTCTCGGCTTCACTGGAAGTTAGGTTTGATACCTGCACCTTCACTTACTAGCTGAGTGCACGTGGAAATCACTTAAGTTCTCTGAGTTTCGTTTTCTTCTTGTGTATTATACACCCTATGTCATAGACTGTGCTGTGTGATAAAATGCATATGCTATTTCCAGCTTTAATGAGGTATAATTGACAAATAAAAATTGCATATATTTTGGAGCTCTGGTAGTTTCTTATCAAATTAAACATATTCTTAGCATGTTATCCAGAAATCATGCACTGTGGCATTTACCCAAATCAATCAAAAACTTACATCCACAGGAAAATCTGCACGTAAATGTTTATAGCTTCTTTATCCATAACTGCCAAAACTTGGTCACAATCAAGGCATCGTTCATTGGGTGAACAGATAAATAAACTATGGCCCATCCAGACACTGGATTATTATTCGGCGCTAAAAAAAAAAGATCTATGAGGCCACGAAAAACATGCAGAAACCTTAGTGCATATGACTAAGCAAAAGATGCCAAGATGAAAATGCCACATGTGAATGATTCCAACTATGTGACATTCTGGAAAAGAAAAATGAGGAACACAGTAAAGAGATGAGTGGTTTGCAAGGGTTGGGGGTCTGGCGGGGGGGCTGGCAGGGGGAGGAGAGAGGAACAGTTGGAGCAGAGAGTGTACGGAGAATGGATATTCTGTATGATGCAATAATCGCGGTACCTGTCATCACACATCTGTCCAAACCCACAGACTGTACAAACCAAGGGTGAACCTCAACGTACTAAAGACTCTGGGTGATTATGACGTGTCAGTGGAGACCCATCAGTCGTAACAGCTGTACCACTGGGTGGGCGGAGTGCGGACTGTAGGGAACAGACCATGGCAGCAGCCGGGCAGCCATGGGGGCAGGGAGTGCACAGAAAACCTCTGGGCCCTCCTCTCAGTTCTCCTGCGAACTTCAAACTGCTCTAAAAAATAAAGTCAGACAGAAAAGTTGTATATCTATTTAAGGTATACACCATGGCATATTGACATGCATATACATTGTGAAATAATTACCACGATCGAGCCAACTAACAGTTTTGTACACATTCATCTCCTGACTCCCCCTTTTTGGTAGTGAGGATACTTAAGATCTACGCTCTGAGCAAATTTCAAGTATGCAATACACTACGACTAATTATAGTCTCCACGCTGTACATTTGTTCTCCAGAACTTATTTATCTTACTGACATTTTTTGAGAAAGGGGCAAATTCTGCACCTAATATCAGAGCAATTAAATATAAAAGGAAAATACATATAATATTTAAGCACAATTTGCAGCCTGTATTAAGTGCTTGACAAATGTCAGTAGGAATTTTTACTATTATTATTATTATTATTATTATATTATCTTTACAACTTGATGTGAAAATTACCGTAAATGAGATAATAGTGTGATGTGCCAGTCAGAAAGGAAGAGGTTCTCAGTACATAGTAGGCTCCTGCCATAGGCTGGCAAGGTCTGCAAATAAACAGGAGCCCAAGCTTCATGCAGGCAGATCCTGCTCCTCAGCTCCTCCCCCAGAGCCAGACTTTGTAGCTGTGGGTGGTCAGCCCTAGACAATAGACCTCAGACTAGAAACAGATGTGTTTTCCCAAAGCCACGTGCTAGAAATGGCAGAAGATGGAACTTCCCTTGCTATCTGTACGTAACCACAAGCTAGAGAATCTTCTAGCCCTGGGGGACAAACCTACAAAAAGGAAAAAAAGAAATGTGCACAATTTTCTCTCAAGTCGATTGTCCAAGAAGAACATTTTCTATGCTGTTGTTTCAAAACATCTTTTAGAGAGAAAACTCACCCAGCCCCAGTTTCGTGCATGATGCCACATTAACTGTCTCTGAAATGCCCACATCTGTTAGCTGGTTAGAAACACAGTGGAACGCTGCTTGGAATCAGCGTTGGGCAAATGTTGGGATGAGACAGGCAATCCTTCCAGATTGGTGGCTGATTTATCTTTGCCAATCTTTAATCATTTTAGCTCAGCAAAAAAGGATACAGTAGCTGAGCTGGCGGCTGGGAAATTCCCAGGAAAGTTCTGGTGTCCCAGCTGCCCTTGTGAAGACTGGGCAGGTTGGAGAGGACTGGAAACAAGCCTGGTTTCTAGAGCCCAGCTGTGCTGGGCACACAGATGCAGATGGGGAGTCGGGCTGGAGGAGTGGAGCTTCCAAGGCCTCCCTGCTGGAGGACAGGAGGAGGGCCACGGGGAACAGTGCAAGTTGGACTCAAGCTTCCTGAGCATGCCCACACCTCACAAAAAGAGGGACATCATGTATGTATTTTGCAAAGTGTTCTTTTTCTCCATATGCAAGGGAGAGGAGAGAAAAGGCCTGGATGATGACTATTTCAGAAGCTTATCTTTGTTTCTTTAACTTCTCATTTCTTTTCTTCCTAATCTGAGAAGGGAAGGTCATTTTCTTGGAATCAAGTAGTATAATTGAGCTAACTCAGTTTGACGTTTCCATAGTCTGCAAATTTAGGATTCTGAAATGATCAGAAGAAACTTTTTAAACAAGTAGGTCAAGTAAACAAAGTAAACTAAATAACGTGTTTTTTTCTCTCTCCAAAAAACATGCAGGCCCCTGAGCTGTCAATGAGAACAACATATGAAACTGAATTAAAAAATACAATGTTGGAATAAGACAGACATGCGTACTCTGAATCCAGACGGTGAGATCAACCTTTCTCAGCATTACTTTCTTCATCTATGAAACAGAAATGATAAAAATGTCCTTGCAGGGTCATTGTAACACTTCACTAGAAATTAAGATGCTTACTTAACACATGGAAAATGTCGTTTTTCTCCTACAAAACACTTCTCCTGTGACGGTTTTGCTCTTACCCTGTTGTAAGGAGAGAATGAGATCGGCTTTGCCCCTTCCTGGGGTAGAGTCTAAGGAATGTCATTGAGAGAGACGGTTGTAAGGAAGATGAGGCAGAACTTTCCTTCCTGTCACTGATAACACAGAGGTAGTTACCCACCTGTACAGTGAAGGTGTCCCCTCCAAAAAAGTACTATCAGATCTACCTATCTTCCATCTATCTGCTCATGTATCTGTCTATCTATCTATCCATCTATCTATCTATCTAATCTATTCGTCCATTCATTCATACCAACAACAGTAATGCCAGCATTAGTCCCAGGAAACCCACTCATCCATTCACATCCATTCATGCAAAAACTGAAATCAGGGGTTCAGATAGACATGAAAGCCCCCAGGGTCATCTTGAAATACTCGGAATTCAACCTCCGACACCCAAAGTTGTGGAGATGGTCTGAAAAGCCTAACACACTCTCCTGCTTTCTTTTCTTCCTCTCCTTCCCTCTTCCTTTTCTTAAAATCAATTAAAGTACTTTGGAAAAGCTCAGCAAATAAGAAATAACAGAACCACAAAAGCTGTATGCTAAGTTTTGAGCTCACCCAGTCCCACGCATACGATTTTTGACTGCAGGCTTCTGCAATGCAGACCTACGCGCATGGGAGGGAAGAAGAGACACGGCCTCTGACGGCGGTCTCTCCGGAACAACCTCACCCATCAGGACTCATCTCCCACAGTGAGCTTCACATTCGGTAAACCCAAAGCCAAGACTGGAGTCTGGGGAGACGATCTGTAGGGGAAGTTGGATGCGCACCACCCACGGGAATGCTGAGCAGGCAGGAAGGACAGAAGCCCCGCCCCATGCTGCCCACCCACGGAGCATGGCCCGTGGAGGCACACACTCCAGGTGTTCCTTAACTTCAGGACAGGGACCCTGCTGATGGTGGGGGCTCTACCAGAGAGGGTTCCAGAAGGCAATCTCACTCTCATTCTTACTGCTGTAGACCTGAATAGGGAACAGCGTGTTTGGGGGACCTTTGGTTATGCTATTTTCCTCAAGGTAACCCTTAAAACTGTTACAGAAAGGCAACCTGTGCTATGGAGCGGGGCAGGGCACTACGGCGGTCCTCACACGCACCTCTCAAGACTCTGGCCACACAGCGGTGCGAGGCCACATGAAATCTCAGGCTGCTCTGAATTTTGGTTGTGAAAACCCTACTGTTAAGTTATCAGTGTAGTAAGTGTTTGAAATAAAAAAATAAAGAAATACATGCATAAAAGAGATAGGGGATGCATATGGTACAATTAACATCCTTAAAGTTCAACTCAGTAGTAATCCCCATTATCCAGCATATGAGCTCTGTGTGTCTCCAGGAGCTGGCTCGCCCAGAGCCTGGTTCGTAGTAAGAATTAAATGAAAATTGTCAAATGGATGATTACAAAGCATCACAGCCATGCAGTACCCTGATAACACCTACCTCACCTATCCCAATGATTTTTACCCCAGGCTAGAGATAGCCAGAAATGGACACAGAATTAGCCAGTGGCATTCCTTATTGAGGCATCTATTAAATCACATTATATATAATATTTTCCAATCTGAAAAGCATGAGAAGTGCCAGTGAATAAATAGTGGAGTTTTTTAGATAAGTAAGAAGGGCATGGAAGGGGACTGCTTTTTCCCATGTCTCTCTCGTCCTAGACTAGCTCTCCCACAGACTGCAGCCCACTGAAACCTCACAACACTCAGCCACCGAAAGGTTATCAGATGCCCGGGGGAAGCGAGC
Source organism: Anoura caudifer (assembly GCA_004027475.1). Lineage (NCBI taxonomy): Eukaryota > Metazoa > Chordata > Mammalia > Chiroptera > Phyllostomidae > Anoura > Anoura caudifer. The sequence goes on along the minus strand of PVKU01003509.1, from coordinate 123,638 downwards.
CCCACCTGCAGCCCACACAGTCTTTTAAAAAACCATTCTTATGGTGTACATTCAGTGGTGGCAAGAAATTGATTTGTGGATAATACATTTTTAGAGAGTATATTCTGTCTTCCTTTGACATTGATAATGAAGTGGAATTTTAATTGCATAAAAATTTAAATTGTCCTGAATTCAAACTCTCTCATAAGTCTTCTGAATAGGAATGCAGAACCCTAACAGTGATAGAAGGCTGAAAACCAAAAGATCATTTTCTGGTCAAAACAGTGCCTTAGGGATGCGTCCGCATTGTTTTGAAGCTAGATTTATCTATCATTACAGCAGATAAAGCCAGCTTTGATGAAACATGTAATTGAACATTTTTAGAGGAGCTCAAAGTCCAAGTTTATCTGTCAATCAAAACCGATTTGAGATCAATTGTTTTGACCAGGTTGAAAGACTTGGATCCAACCTGTGCAACATATTATAATGGGGAAAAATGAAAAGTACTGTTAAGGACAACAAGTTAAATCTCACATCAGTAAGCTCTATAGAATGATTAGATCCCCAAATATGTCTCAAATGTCAGTGGAAAGAGCATTGCCCTGATTGTCCATGCACTGGATTACTAAGCCACATGTACCACTATGATGCTGTACGATTTTGCTCCAGCCATCAGCCCTTTTTGGGTCTCAGTTTTCTTCTCCACTGGACTTTCCATCAGAGACCTCCTTAATGGGCAGGCATTTGGGGGTTCGGTCTCCAAATGCTTTCATGCAGCACCCAGAGCAGTCGTTTTCATGAGTATGGCTGGTTTCAGAAGCCTAGAGACGAGATGTAAATTAGGAAACCCTAACTTCTCTAAAGCATTCAGTTAACTTAGACAAACTATGATTTATCTAAGTTTACCCTACTTTCAGACTGACCAGCATGGTCTGTACCATCCACCAATACTTAAGAATATATCATCCACAACACATACTTAAGAAAAAATATTTGAAGGACTCTAATCAGACATGTGAATCAGAATTCAACGTGAGAAAAGAAGAGGAAAATGAATGAGCAGTAAATTCAGTGAAATACATGTGTTAGTGGTTGTATATACATGTTTTTCTCATATGAAAATATATAGACATAAATATATTCATATATGAACATGTAAAATATCAACAGATGATTTTATATCCTTCTAAGTAATTGTTATATAACTGATAAATAAGTGGTGAGATGTTTTAAGTTCTTCAAAGGCGAGTATTTTGTGAAAGTTCACTGATGTATCCACATCACTTAGACCATTACCTGACATACAACAGGTATTCAAGAACTACTATTAAATAAAAGAATAAAACTATTTCTATCGGTAGCCTGAATCACCTCAGCCAATCCAAGAAGTACGTGTGATACTGAAATACTCTGAGAATCTAGTTCAGAGCAGTGGCAACGCTGGTCTCAACTCCTCCCATTCCCTGAATCTGCAGCCTCGACACGGCCGTTTCCGGAGCAGGAAAAAACGATGAAAGGGGCAGGTCAGCAGGAAGGCAGAACAAGGCCCAGTCCCCATGTGCCGAATAACGGAGTCCAAAGGTGCATGAAGCAGAGCTGATCATTTTACAGGGTGGACTGAACAGTTCCACAACAGGGGGAGAGATTTTAACCCTCTTCCCTTAGCCATTGTTTAAACGGCGAAAGAAAAGAAATCTTTGGACAACAATGTCAATCTTCTCGATCTAATTATTACACCAGGATTCCATCCAGTGACAGCAAAACACACATTCTTCACAATCATCTGTGGTACATTTGCCAAGACAGACCATTTACTAAGCCTGCAGAAACATGTCCATGCAGTTCAAAAGATTGGAAGGTTCAAATGTAGAGAATGTATTCCCTGAACTCAGTGGAACTAAATTATAAGTTGATTGAAAGAAACTACTAGGACAACTTCAAATATTTTTCAACTAACACATTTAAATAAGTCATGAATTTAAAAAAACAAGAGTAATTAGAAATATTTCTAGCAAAATGATAACAATAATACAACACAATGCAGGTAAAATCATGCTTGGAAGGAAACAGAGTTTTCTTGTTGTATTAGAAGAGAATTTAGTTCTAAAACGAGTAGTCTTGGTGTTCATTTTTACAGAGAAAGTGAAAAAAGAAAAGCAAACCCAAGGTTAGCAAGCCAAGATAAATAAAAGACAGGAAATAACAAGGTCAAACAGTAATCAAAAAATAGAGAAAAGACAAATTTCAAAATTTAAGAAATCCAAAAGCTGGGGGTTTTTTTTTGAAATGATCAACTAAACCGTTAAAATTTTTCTTTGTTGCCTTCAGCACAATTTTCAATCTTTTTCATCTCATGGCACACATAAACTAATGACTAAAATTCTGCAGCACAACAAAAAATTTATATTTTTGCCAACCTGACCAAAAAATAGGTATAACTTTGATTCATTCACACCAGATGGCTATTGTCATCTTGGCTGCTGTCATCTTTTTATGTGACAATCCAAGAGAAAAGAGTTCAGTGCCCCTGACTAAATAGGTACTGTGTGTTTTAAAAATTCTGGTGGCACACCCGTTGCAAATCACTGTCTTAGGCCATTCTGAGTCCATTCTTACCTGGTGGTATTTCATCACTTGCTTTGTTGTTATCTAGAACACGCTTCCCCCAAGATCTGTAAGGGTTACAATCTAGAAATAAACAATTCAGTTAAATAAGGTATATCAGGTCTATCCACAAAAAGTCCAGCCATTGTCAATGTAAGGAGAATGGTTTGCACAATATCAGTGTAACCTGGCAGCCAAGGAGTGGACTGGAATGTGCATATGTGAACAATGACAACTTCGCTGTACTGGTCAGTGGGGCAGTAGACACCATTGAGTGAGCATGTGTACTGTGTGGCTGTCACATTCAAAATGACTGAGCCAGTGGAGCAATGAATCTGCATCAAATTTTGCATTAAGTTTAAACATTCCTCTGTGAAAACTATTTGGATGAGTCAGAAGGTTGCAGCTACGGAAACTAGTGATTGGCAGCTTCACCATGACAATGTGCTCACTCATGTATCACATCCCGTGCAGAGTTTTTTGGTGAAACATCAAATCACCCAGGTGACTCAGGTTCCCTGCAGCCCACATTTGGCACCCTGCAACTTCTGTCTTTTCCCAAAACTAAAATCACCTTTAAAAGGGAAGAGATTTCAGACCACCAGTGAGATTCAGGAAAATAAGATGGGGCAGCTGATGGCAATTGGGAGACCTGTGTGAGGTCCCAAGGTATCTATTTGAAGGGACTGAGTCATCATTGTCCTATGTACAATGTTTCACGTATCTCGTATCTTCTTCAATAAATGTCTCTATTTTTCATACTATGTGACTGGACATGTTCAGGACAGACCTCATATACCTAAGAGTGATACACATTTAAATATTTAAAATCATCAGGCATTATGGTCCCTGAGTAATCAAATAGGAGCAAGGAGATGATCATTGTTGAATTAGTTTGCCAAATCGTCATGTGTAGCTGTTTAAGTTAACTAAAAAGTAAATTTAAATGCAGCTCCTCATTTGCTCTGGCCGCGTATGACTAGAAAAGTTCTATATTCTAGGCAGTGACTACTCCACTGGACCTAACATAACATAACGTAGGATTTACATTTAACTAGAAAGTATACGTCATCAACGGTGCCAAGAACTGCAACTGTAAATTCATCTGTGATGAATGTCAAAGCTTCATTTTGCTGGCATTAGACATTCTTCCGAGCAATGCAACATTGAAAAGAAAAGCAGGAACAAAGTGTTCCTCAATCGTTACTTCAGAATATTCTTCCTTAATCAATTGGTATTTTGACCTTGAACAAAACATGGTAAATAAATAAAGTGGCTGCAGAGTTGGAGTATTTTTAGCTCCCTATTTCTCACCTTCTTTCTACACCCGCTTTTGTTGAAGGCACATAAATACGGTGCTCTTCCCTGTCTAGGCAATCTGTAGCAAACTCACGTTGCCCTTTAGCACCGGCACGCACGTATGTCTGAAGTATGTGATCGTGTCTACATCATGCCTGTGAACGTGTAAGTATCGATCTAAATATTAGAATCTTCTCATCAGCATTAGAACACACAGTTCAAAGACAGGTTCACAACAGCAATAAAATAAAGACATTGCGCAAACCTCCACTCGCGCACAAGGGGCTGGTCAGCCACTCTCATGCCACAGCCAACATCAGAACCACCTGCCAGTTCCTATCCGATTCTTGGCAATGTCTCAAGACCCTTGTTGAGAGTTCCCTTGACTCATGTCAATAGCCAAATAAGAAGTCTAGTAGAGTTAGGGGCCCAGCAACCAACCGAGTAGATTCAAGTCACAGTGTTGCCACTAACTAGCTGGGTGGACATGCACGTGACACTTAACCTCTCTGTAAAATAGGGATACGCATTTTGTATTGCGGATTATAACAATAAGTAAATAGGTTGATACATGAAGAGAAATAAGGATGCATGAAGCAAATACTTAGCAAATATTAGTTAATAGTTTCATTGCTATCATTAATATTATCATTATCATTTGAGCGATAATTCTTTTCTGTTGAGGTATATCCATTCATTGGGGTGCAGATAAACGTTTTCCCTGTAAAGTACTTCCAGATCTTCTCAGTTCCAAATAATTGCTCTTTATTCTAAGCTCCCATTGCACTTGATACTTATCTATCACTTCTCACTGTAATAATGTTTTATTTTCTGAATAGCAATCTCAAGATGCTTTGTGCTGTGGTCCTAATTAGGGAAATAGATTGTTTCCAATTTCCATAATGCTGGATGACACTTCTGGACCTCGGGAAGAAATGGCTCTCACCCAGAGACAATGAACTTCGAGTGGACTTGGTAACTGGATGAGACCACAGGAATATTTTCTTCCGGAGGCAGGGAGGGGTAGTGTTCTGTGCAGGAAATGTACAGAGCGTCAGACTGTAAAGGGGTACTGTGACAGAAACATCAGTTGCCTGATACGTATGTATTCTCCTTTTATTTCTTTAGCAACACCCAGATTTAGGGAAAAACACTGCCTCCTGGAATAAGAATGTTTTCATCTGTCCTGCTGGGAACTAGGTGGCCCTGAAATGCCTGCAATCCGTCCAGTAAGTTGTACAGAACCATTCTGTGGGTCTTTCTAAGGGGCTTTTCAAAGGAGGGAAAAAGATTTTTTTTTCTTCCTTCCTTTTTGATTTCTGGCTTTTGGAATCAAAGCTAGACTTTCAGCGTCACTCATATCCCCTGAGGACACCGTGAGGACAGAGATGAGGCGCTCGGATGGTGCGAGCTGGTGTCCCGAGGACAATGGAGCCCCACGAGGACCCTGACTGCCCGCGTCCAGCTGGCTTTTACGTGAGAGAAAGAAAGAAATTCCCATCTTGCTTAATGCACTTTTCCCCACCACATTTAGCTAAATAAACCAAACCGTTTCCCAGTGGTAGTCTTACTTTCAATGCCAAGCTCAAGTTCTGCCTTTTCCTTGAATGCTTCTGTGAGCGCACAGAGTAACAGCACCATTTTCCTTCTAAACCACAGCCTATTATTGTTCAAATCTTTCTTTTGGCACAAAAAGGACTCTTTGTACTGTTAGGTATTCTTCATATGTAATCTTACCCCCACTCACACACTAAACTCCAACCATTCCAAGTCTGTACTTTTACGCCAATCAATCCCATATGCTGTCTGATCCTGGGCTGAAATTACCTTGTGGTAGTCACAGGTTTTTAAAATAATGATTTGAAATAAATTATGTTTCTTATAAATTATAAAAATCAGAAAAATAAATTAAATATTGTTAATAGGTGAAATATCTCATCATAATATATATTTCATTCCTGTGTGTTTTTGGTTTTGTTCTGTGTGAGAATGTGGGTGTGCATTTTACATATGTATACATTTGAACATATTTAATACGCAAATATGTACAGTGTTTCTGGTACTGGTATTTAGATTACATTGTAAATCAGTGTTTCTCCACCATTATTTTTTTCCCAATGGTTAGCTGATAGAATTTTTATGTCATAAATATATTTATCTGTTTATGTGTTGTATGTGAACATGTATCTACATATGTGTGCATATATCTACCTTCCTACATACCTACCTGTGTGTGTGTGTGTGTGTGTGTGTGTGTGTGTGTGTGTGTTAGCCCCAAAACCAATTTTTACTCCCTGGAATGTGATACTGCACCTGTTACAATGTATGCCGCAAACATATAGCTCTGTGCATTAAAAATTGTAAGTATTTCAATAAATATGCAGCTTATTTGACATCTGAAATATTTGTCTAACCTGAACTTAACATAATTTATTGAAGTACTTTAGTTTTTGCAGTACGTGTTGAACACGCACATGAAGCCACAGTGATCCGTATCTTGCTACGCGTCCCGAGAGCAGGTTTCTGTAGGTAAGCAATACATGCAAGTCCAATTCCTGCAAGAGTCCATCTGGAATATATGTAAAATATGAGACAGGCAAGAAGAAAGATGCCAAAAGTTAACCTACATTTCAGTAAATATAAATAAGCAACACTTTGTGGTCATGCACATAAACATGGAAATACCTCGGATTATTTTCTTGTTCAGAGTGTATAGTTGAAATTATTTGTTCAACAATAAAACAAGATACCAAATATCATTGATTATTGATATGTAGTTGGTCAAAATACTATTTAATCAATAAAAAAATTTAAGTTTCACCTGCCAAAAATCATACATTTGCCAGAATTTACTAGCATCAAAAAGAAAAATAATATTAAACCTGATTCAGCACATGCATGTTTTGTGAGACTGAAATTTTTCATGTGTTTGTATGAATTGATAGTTCCTGAGCTTTGCAAGTGAAGCAAATAAATATTCCTGAAAATACAAATGCAAAATCAGAACCAATAACATAAAAGTCTTTGAATAGTCTAACTGGCAAAAGCCAGAGGAAATTGCAGGAAAAATCAAGAAATTTAAATAAAATATTTCTTACAACTATTATTTTATTTAAGCCTAATTAGTTTATTAATGCCTGGCTCTCTTTAAAGTTTAGCAATTTCCCCATGTTATTTTAAATTACTTATCATTTCAGAATTATAAACAACAAATATTTCCTAACTGAATTATCCCTCAGTAAGGCAATGGGAATTTTAAAGAGAGAGGGCAGATACAATCAGTAATAAGCACTTTTATTGAGATCTAATTGCCCACAATAAGTGCAAAAACGAAACTTGATAATGTGCATATACTTATTTTTGTTTTCTGCTGTTTAATTTTTTAAATTAAAGTTGGCATACAATATTATTAGTTTCATGCATACAACGTAGTGATTAGGCACTTACATACCTTACGAAGAGAACCCCCTGGTAAGCCTCATACCCACCTCGCACCATGCACAGTGACCACAATATCAGACTGTATTTCCCGTGCTGTACTTCACATCCCTGTGACTATTTCTGTAACTGGCAATTTGTACTTAATCCTTTCACCTTTTTTACCCGTGGCAAAGGTTCAAAATGTGTACAAAATGCATCCCATTTTCCAATGAAGGCCACTACAGTTCCCCTAAATCACGTACAATAGTGGACGCAAGTCTCATACCTAAGAATTATTAAAGCTATGACCTGGAACCTGACAAGTGAGGCTCCAAAGACTTGTGTGTTCCTCGAGTTGCTGTCTGGAGCCTGGGATCAAATCACTAACTGAGTGACATATGCGCACTTGGGTTAAGAAAGCATGATGAATGACTATGGTCTTCAAAAATCGCAGAACCATCGTAATGAATAGTGTTACAGACTAAATCATCAAACTGAAAACGGAAGTAATTCAAGTGATCATAGAGCCTCAATCCTTCATTTGAGAGATTAAAATTGCAAGGGAAGTATTTGCCAATGTTTATCACAAAGCCCAGATTAGAATTCCGCCCTTGAACTCTGTAAGTTAAGCTTTATCTTATCTCATTCAATGACTCGGGTCTCCTGTGAGACTGAGTTGCAAACATGCCTTTGGAGACGCCAGTAAACTTAGAGCGACTTGTGTAATAAAAAAAAAATATATGCTTTGATTTTTTTAAATTTCTTGGTCCTTTTTCTCATAGACATTTTGTCATTTTCCTTAATACCAGACCGCCAGAAATCACTTCTGCTTTACAAACAACCCCTCCACCGAGCTATATCCAAATCTAGGAGTGATAATCTGCTGTAAGTGAAAACCGGGTCACAGACACAGAATTCTCTACAAATTGGGGGGTTCAGGAGGAGCCAAGGCGCTAACCTTGACGCCTATCTTTCCCTCACAGACCTTCTTCTATAACTTCTTGGTTCAATTCTCTGCAATGGTGAGGAGTCTGCAGGCGCAACTTCGGAACAGCAAATGTCCTACCCGATTGGCATTAAAAAAAAGGATCATGAATGGGAAATGTGCAGAGTTGATTTAGTTGTGAGAAAAACTGCAGTCGTCTCTTGAACCTTAAAGTAAATACAAATATTGGCCAAAACTTCATACTGATCTACTAATCCGTTTCCTCCAACAGATTACATTTAGGAATAAGTCTCTGAGAATGAGATGAAATCCAGTGAAAATATTTTTTCTTAGTGACCAAAATTGACTTTACAAAATTTCATTGACAGGTTTATTTTCAAATTGTCCATACCAATGTATAACAGAGTCCCATCCATCAGTAATTCAGCATTTTCTGAATACCTAGATAAGTATCACACTGCTAGTAGCCTCAGAACATACAGATATTAATGAGACACAATGCTTGTCTTTATGTACTATATCAGTTTAACCGCAGAACCACCCTGTGAGGCAGGAAGTGCATTTACTTTTGTTAACATAACGCAATAGAGATAAGGCAACCGTGTCTAGACATATACGTAGTGTAAGCAACTTTCCTAAACCCCACATCTCACTTCCTGAGTTGCAGAACTTGATATGAATCTTTCGTTCTGACTTCAAATTTGCACTTTATTTCTACTATTTCACCAACTGACATACTTCAACGTCAACATCCACCGAGCTGGAATTCTCACACTGGGTTTCCATACTTCAGAATGTGCTCAGAATTCCTGGTTATTTTCTAAATTAGTGATATTGAGTAACTCATTTTGTGATGATTGAAATGTTCCATATTTGCACTGTCAAATACAGTATCGGACAGTGACAAGTGGCAAATGAGCATTTTAAATGTAGCTAGTCTACCTGAAGATGAATTTTTAACTGTGCTCGATTTTAATTATTTTGTATGTAAATTTAGAGAGTCACATGCAGCCTAGAGGGTGCCCTAATGGGCAACACAGTCAAAACATCATTCTTACTTAAAGAATTATAGCTGAGTGGGGAAAGCATATATTTTTATGCAAAGCAATGGAATAAATCATGGCATAGACTAAGCACATGGAATCAATTTTTATCTTCAAAACCAGAACTTCCAAGCAAGTTCTCACTTGCTGCTGTTTGCAGTAGTCCCCAGGTCCTTGAGGATTCTCCTTTAACCTTTTGGGCTCTTTGACTGAGATGTTTGGAAAAATTAGAATGAAGTTTGAATCAGACTTCTTATTTTTGAATTGTAAGGTCTAAATCTCCATAATTAATAGAAAACAGAAAGCATATTCAGCAATCATAGCGTTAAAGATGAATTGAGTCAAAATAAGTGAGGCCAGTGTGAAACTTACATGATGTCAAGCTCAGTGGCCTCATGTTATTGATTTCTTGTGTGCAAATAGCTAGCAAGTTCGTAAGTCAGGCTGAGAGGTCAGAGCTCCAAACTCACAGGTGGTCACCCTTTAAGTTATCACAGGTACTTGACTGACCTTTGGGCTCATCACACCCAGTTAAGCTTCTTATCAACACTTCCTTCAAATAAAGAAAAGGCACTTCCTTCAGTCATTCTTTCTGTTATCTATCCTGGCAGGTAAGTACAGCAATGAGGAACACTTAAAATGCAAAGGGACAGACATATTCAGTCAGTTGTCAGAAACAAAATCAACATTAAAAATCAGTTGCATTTCTAGACACTGACAATGAACTATCCCTAAAAGGAAATTAAGACAATCTCTTTTTTAAAAATTACTATATTGTTATTAATTACAGTTGTCTGCATTTTCTCCCCAGCCCCTCCTCCACCCTATCCAAACCCACCTCCCTCCCTTGCTTCCACTCTCCTCCTTGCTTTTGTCCATGTAAGACAATCTCTTTTAAAATAGCCCCAAAGAGAATAAAATGCCTATGAAAAAACTTAACCAAGAAAGTGACAGATTTATATACTGAAAACTACAAGGAACTGATGAAATAAATTGAAGAAGAAAGAAAGAAATGGAAAGATATCCTGCATTCATGGATTGGTAGACTTAATACTGTTAAGGTGCCCATACCATATAAAACAATCTATAGATTATGCCTTGGGGTTTCAAATACCTCTATTAAAACCCCAATAGAATTTCTATATAAATAGAAAAAAAACTAAAATTCATATAAAATACAAAAGACCTCAAATATTCAAATCAATCTTGAAAAAGAACAATTGTTGGAGGTATCACACTTCCTGATCTCAAACTATATTATGAAGAAGCTAGAAGCTATGGTAATTAAAGCAATATAGTCCTGACATAGGCAGATATATAGACCAGTGGAACAGAATAGAGAGCCCAGGAATAAACTCACACATATACATCCAACTGCTCTTGAACAAGGGTACCAAGAATCCACAATGGTGAACAGTCTCTTTAATAGTTTTGGAAAATTGGGATATAAACATGTAAAAAAAAATTACACGGGACCCTTATCTCACACTGTATAGAAAGGTCAACTCAACACTGATTAAATAGTTAAACCTAAAACCTGACAGTGTAAACCTTCTCGGAAAAAAACACAGAAAAACTTCTTGATACTAGTACTGGTAGTAATTTCTCAGATATGACACAAAAAGAACAGGGTATAAGAGCAAAAATAGCCATGTGACACTAGTCAAACTTCTCTGCACATCAAAGGAACAACAGCATAAAAGGGCAGCCTACTAACTGAGAGAAAATGTTTGCAAACCACCCATCTGCTAAGAGGGTTAAATGCAAAACATGTAAGGAATGCTACAACTCAACAGCCTAATTAAAACACAAAGCCTAATTAAAAATGGGCAAAGAGAATTCCTAAAACCTACCGGCAACAACAACAAAATATAAAGAGTGGGCAAAGGATCTGAATAAACATTTCTCCAAAGAAGATATACAAGTATAACGAAAAAATGCTCAACCTCACTTAGTCATCAGGAAAATGCAAATCAAACCTACAGTGAGAAAGACTTCACACCTATTGGGATGGCTACCATTAAAAAACAAAACAAATTTAAAATAAACAAACAATTGTTGTCTGAGGATGTGGAGAAATTGAAACCCAGAGCTCTATTGATGGAATGTAAAACGGTACAGCTATTGTGAAAAACAGTATAGCAATTCCTCAAAAATATAAAAATAGAACTATCATGATCCAGCAACTACACTACTTGGAATATATCCCAAATCTAGCAATTTCTTTTTCTAGAATATACCAAAAACAGTTGAAACCAGGGTTTGGAAGAGATACTTGTACACCGATGCTGAGAGCAGCAGCCAGTAGCTAAAATGGGGAAGCAGCCCAAGGGCCCCCGGAAGGATGAATGGGTAACAAAAGGTGCTGTACACATACAAAGGGATATGATTCAGCCTTTAAAAGGAAAGAAATTCCGACACATGCTGCAACAAAAAATGATCATTGAGGATATTATTCTAAGTGTAATAAGCCCACCATGAATGTACAAAAACTGTATGATTCCAATTACATGACGTACTTAGAACAGACAGCATCATAGAGGCAGAACACAGAATGCTGATTGCCAGGGACTGGAGGGGACAGGGAGGGAGGAATTAAGAAAAACGTGGAATATACATACAATGAATTATTATTCAGCCTCAAGAAGAAGGAAATCCTGCAACTTTAACAAAATAGGTGAACCTGGAGGCCATGATGTGAGGTAAAACAGGCCAGTCAAGGAAGGATAAGTGACGCCACCTCCATGAGGTGCCAGAAACAGTCCAACTCAGAGAAAGAGAGTAGCGTGGGGCTGGAGGGGTGGGATGGGGGATGAGGAGTTGACGATCGACAAGTGTCGAGTTTCAGGTAAGCAAGCTGAATAAGCTCTAGAAACCTGCTGGGCACCGTCGTACAGTTGAAGTATGCTGTACTGCACACTTCAAAATGCATTAGGGGGGTAGATCTCATGTTAACGGCTCCAGCACCACAAAAAATAAATACATATAATGTGCAAGAAAAGTGGCATTTTAAACGCACTCCCTCTCCCCGAGAAGGAAGGCCGGTGGTGCACACAGATCACCCAGCTCCTGACCTGGAACTCCCCCACTTTCTCTGCCGCTGCTGGAAGTTGAGAAGTCTCATTAGCACTCAGAGAGGACTTGTGAGATTTCCTGATGGACTATTTTATGGCATCTCTGCAGACCTATTATGAGATGAAGTGATCATTAGCAGATGTTATCTGGCTAATTTGGAAACAGGTACTGAGGTGTTTAAATGGTTCCCACTGATTGGCATGAGCCTCGGGGGTATTGCGGCAGATTCTTGAGACAATTTTCTTCCTGGGGATTATCCTAGCGGCTGTTCCCCGGGATGTAGGACAAAAAGTTGAGGGCTCGTTCCATTGGGGATGGGCAGGTTTTTAAAAATACAACTATCATCACCGCAGATGTCTACAGTGTTAATCTCATGAGAAAGAGATTATGAACACGTTATCCCTCCCCTTCTGATATGTCAGGTTAGGTCTGTGTGTAAGAAGGCAGGGAATGATCTGATTCGCAGGCCAACCGTTCCTTTGACTTCCTGTACCAGTCTAGGTGCCAGTGTTTAGAATCTCCAGTCATGAGGATAAAATTAAATACTATCCATTTTCCCATCTCCAATGTAGCTCTTTAAGCTGGCAAACTGGAATGCCCCCAAAACTCATTGCTCCCTGAGCTAACACAAATGACAAGATTGTGAAGTCGGATTCAAACACATAAGCCCTCTTATCTAGCATCAAATTTTTCTAATAATCCCCAGGATATGGTCAGCAAAAGGGCTCAGACACAGCAGAGTGCTGGTTCTGTCTTCCTGTATCAGACCTGCCCTGTTGGTCCAGAATCTAGGCAGGATCTTCAGGTGAGGATTTAAAGGGTATTACCTGATGCAGCAAAGAGCCTGTATGTCATCTAGCACTCCCGCTTCAGACCCCAAACAACTGTATGACTCACGTACTTTCTCTGGAGAGCCGAGACTCTGTGCGTCTGAGTTTATTTATAACGTGTGGTCCTTTTCGGGAAAGATCCTGCTGAGGGCATTTACTAGATAAAGCCCCTTCTTTTAAGCAAAACACCATGAACAAATGTAACTGTAGGTACAGTGGGCAGGAGACTAGACCTGGTCACAGGCTGTTTTCTTTTTTTCTCCCTACTCCAGGAGGCAATGTCCCCAAAGGAAGTGAGCAGGTCATACGCCGGCTGCCGTAACTCCTACCTTCCAGGTGCCAAGAAATACAAGCTACATTGAATCAGACAGCTGGTATTTTTAACCAGTGTATCTTTCAGAATCACCTGAAAATACAAAAATACAATAATTTTGTTTTAAATGTACGCATCAGCGCAGTACCCAACATCCAGAGATCATGATTAAGTGGCTCTCTGCCGGATAGGGCCAGTTCTTTTTTTTCTTTCTTTTTTTTTTTTAATGTACTGCTCTGACAGCTGAAAAGTACCATAAAATCTATAGGATCAATCAAGACTCACCCATCTACTGCCCCTGGATCTGATGTTACTACGTTCTCAGTTGACAAAAATCATTACAAACCTTTCCCCGGCGGGCACTGTCTGGGAGAGTTCTGTGAGGGTCAGAGTGGTCACTTCATCCAGGGCTCTAGGCCTATCGCAGGTCTGAGCCTAAGTCGGAGGGTGTGTACCCGGGCCTTTCTGACACAAATTCACCATCACCGTTTTCTAATGATGTACTCGTTAGGTTCCAGGCAGGGCGAAAATGAAAACTTCAACTATGCTCTTAAATTTGAGCCCTTTTGACTTGAGATTGTGTTTCAAGAATTATAGAGATGAGTCTAAAAGATGAACTTTATGGCGAGGAATGGAGAGGTGTGAGAGCCAAGGAGGTAGACGGAAATTTTGCCAGCTCTTCACTCCGGTCCAAACCTAAGGCGGTCACTGTTTGATCAACATTTCTGTTGGGCGCTCGTAACAGAGTACGTTTAAGCAACACCTAACTACACCCTGTACAGTTCTTGCTCTACGCAGGCATGACTTTAAACACAAAATACAGGATCTCCTGGATTATTCGGGGTTCCCCGGAGAACCAGAATCAATAGATAGCATCCGGCCATCAAGAGAGCAATGGGGAGAGAGAGAGAAGTTGGGAGGGGAGATCAAAGGAGAGAGCGATTTTACAGAAATTGTCCCGTGCGATGATGGTGACTAGCAAGGCTGAAATCCGCAGAGTTGGCAGAGGGCTGGGGATTCTAGCAGGGGCTGACGTCATGGTACTGAGTCGGGCAATCTAGAAAAAAACATTCCTTGTTTGGGAACCTCAGTCTTTTGTCTTAAGACCCTCGACTGGTTAGATGAGGTTCGCCCACATTGTGGAAGGGCACTGCTTTACTCAAGTCCACAGATTTAAAGGTTTTTCACATCTAAAAAAAAAAAAAAATGCCTTCATTTGCGGTATGTAGGCATTGCAAATGACCAAGCAACTGGGCGCTATGGCCTAGCCAAGTTCACATACAAAAGTTCTCATTATACCCCTTTTAATTCTTCTAACTGCCCTTTGTGTTTCATATCGTTCTCATTGCAAGCCAGAAATAGGGACACGAAGCACACAATTACTGCAGAGATTTGCCTGAGGTATTCACAGGGTTCTGAGGGTTCCTAGTTCTGCCTACACTGTCGAGGCCAAACAAGGGAGGTGGTACCGGTCAAGTCTTAAATAACCAGAAGAGAAATGGAGCCCAGGTATGTCACATGCAGAAAACTGCTTCTGAGGCTACAAGTGCATGGTGATGTGCTTTGGAAACCTCACTACTTCTACATGCTGGGATGTCAGGCAAGTTTTGGGGAGATGGCGGTGGGAACTTGAAAGCAAATCAGATTAGAAGACAAGCATCCGATCACAAAGAGTGTTAAGTGCCATGTTAAGGAGTTTGCTGTTTTTTCTTACAGGAAAGAAATACCCACTGAAGTCTCTTTAGGAAGGATGGCTGTTGGTAGGGGTGGCTATTTGGAAGGCCTGGCCAGACTTGCACATCGGGAATAACAGGCTCATAGTAACGGAAAGTCTGGGATTGGAAAGGAAAAAGACCAGAGCTGGGGGCGCTAATTGGAAGGCTGCTGCAATATTTTAAACCAATTTGAGTTGAAAACTACAGAGAATCAGGATGGCTGTCAGGTTTATACCAGTGTGCCAAGATATATAGCAAATCAAGTTCAGACATCGAGCAGGACGACTTTGGAGGAAAGCGAGACTCAGGTCACACTGAGTTGGCGTTGCCTTCTGGAAATCCAAGAGACATCTAATAGAGAAATGAATATCCAGGTGTGTGATCTGGGAGTGAGGCCTAGGCAATAAATATAAGCTCTAACTATATAAAAGAAGTGATAGAAGGCAGTCAGTTCTCCAATTCCTGCTATATAATAATGCCACCAGAACACAGAGAGTTAAATCCTGCATAAGTGAGTCAGGAACTGAAGTCCCACAGATGAACCAGGCCCACAGATGAGCGCCCCGGGAGTGAGGGGAGGCTACGCTTTGTCTAGCAGGAGAATTAAGTCTTCAGTGACAGGAAAATAGGTTACTACACTCGATTTCCCCTGGCTCATTTTAACCTTATTTGCTAACATATTTGCATTGCCTTTTAAAGAAACCCTAGAACAAAGTTATATGAAAGAGGGGAAAAAAAAAAAGAAAGTAATTTCTGGGGGAAAAAAATCCCAGCCACATAATCACAGAGTAGGAGGTACAGGAACCAAAGCCGCAGGGTCAGAGAAATAATAAGGATTACTGGGATATGCTGGGAGACTTCTGTGCTCCGTGTGGCGATGAAGCAGCAGGCATTCTATGAGCATTCCGTGTTCTCAGCTCTTTACCCGGATTAAATCATTTGCTCCCCACAAGAGCCACATGGGACAATTGCTGTGTGTCTCCCCATTTCACAGATGAGCACGCTGAGGCACAGAGAAGTTAAATCCACCAAATCCATCCAGCTACTAACTGTTGGGGCAGGATGCTTTATCAGGACCTCTGTCTGGCTCGTGGAGAATAAACAGGATTTGCGCACTAATATCTTAATATCTCTTCATTAACACTGGAGCTGATAAAATGGAAGAATGTGCAAGGAGAAGGTATCAGTTGAATTCCAGCCGGGCTATGGGCTCGTTGTGTGATTAGATTAATTGAGTCTCCATATTCTCATTTCAAAAATATAGTTGAGCTTCTGTAAGATGCTACATATTAAGTGGCATATGATATTGAGGGAGTGCTAGATACACATTTATCCTTCCCTTTTATCTTTATTAAAAAAAAAAAAACCTCTTTGATCTGATATCCCTGGATATATTTTGTATATGGCATGAAATTATAAGAAAAAAACGCATGCATACATACATTTTCACTTATCTGATAAAAAGGACCACTCTGGGCAAAGGGATCTTTATATTCATCACGATTACAAAGAAAAAAGAAATGAAAGAAATACTACCCTCTAGTATTATATTAAAATTAAGGCATGTGACAAAGTGCTGTGAAAATATTTTAAATTACCGGAAGCACTCTTGAAATATTTTAATTTACCTTCATGGAAAATAATTTGAGATATAAAATAAAGACGTAGTAGATTCTAAGCTGTGATTATTGATGTAGTAAGATATTTACAAGTTTGAGTCTCTGCGTGAGAGAAAAAGAGACACAGAGCGAAAGGGGTGCGAGGAGAACGAGAGAACACCCCAACAGGAATACCTTTTAAGTTCTTAGACTCATGAAAAGTATTCCGTTTTAGACCTAACTGGTAGGGTTCTGGGTTGTTCAGGGAGTTTTTTGCTCTGTGTTTGATTCTGTACACATATGAAGAGATACCTGCAATTGTCATTTCTGTTATAAAGCGAAAGTAGTAAGAATGGACCGTGTCATGGGAAGTGAGAGCCACGTGGGCCGTTTCTCTGCAGGCTTTCTGTTCCCGGGGGGCAGAAGTACCCCTCGCCTCTCACTGCCCAGCCGTCAGCCGAGGAGCGGAGAAGGACAAGGTCAGTGCACACGGCACCTAGCGTTTGTGTCCTTCTGCTAGAAAAGGTGAAGCTGGGTTAAAGCGTTCTCTCGTCTTGTGATGAAGATAACAGAGCAAAGTCTTACAACAACCATGCCCCGCACCCTCCTCAGTGAAGAGCCATTTCTCCCGGGAAGAGTCCACCCTTGAGAGGATGCAGCAAGCAGCTGAAGAACGAGAGTTGGGAAATGAGTCAAGTGAAAGAAGATGGGAAATGGATCAGATAAAACATTGGCCACATGGAGAAAAACTCCAGAAAGGACAGAAGAGGCAAGGCTGAAAACCTTCTCTGCCCTCCACCCGCCTCCTAATCCGAGGCCTCATCAATAGTGAATCTAAAAGATCTACAAGGCTTGCTAGTTCCTCTGGCTGGTGGCTTACAAGCTCAGGCTGTGACCATTGTTTCACAGAATGTTTTTAAATGGTGTAGGTCTTTCTTTTTTCCTCTAAGGAGTCCCATATTACTTTCCAATATTTAAAAAAAAAAAGATGAATAAATTTTTACAATTGAGTGCAAAAAAACCAAAAAACAAAAACCCGACAACATGGCGTTCCAAGACGTCATTCCCATGTTTGCTCTCCTCTCTGACCCTCTTAGTCAACTTTATAGCATCGTTTGGTTTCTCTGAACACAGTTTTGAAATCACCCATTTGGTCCAAAGTTTTTCCTCAAGTTGTTACCAATACCAACATGCCAATGGACAAAAATCTAAAGTTCAGGAATCCCTTATACATCATTCCTGATCAAAGCCTATTCAGCCTCGGGCTCACAACTAACAGCACAATTTATTCCATACATTTTCATTACTACGCAGCCTCAGCCAGCGACCTCCAGTGCCATCCTTTCCGAGGTCCGAACTTGACTGGATTTGTTCCTAGCGCAGATCCTGGCCCAGAGCATTGTGGGCAACAGGAAAGCAGTCACCCCACTGTCAGCAGCGTTCAACAGCTGCGTGTGGCCCCGGGAAGAGACGGTCACGGAAAGCCCTGCCCGCGCCGCTGCCATCTCTCGGTATCTGTGGGCAGAGCCGGAGCTGCGCCTCTGCAGAGCATCGTCAAGTCCTCACAAGGCCGGTGTGGAGATGCTGAAACAATCTGGCAGGCGGCAAACAAGACGGCGTGCACGCGTGAACGGGCTCAGCATGGTGGGCCGGAACTCGGAGTGCTACGGCATCATCTGCCATGCCCAGGTGTTCACAACCATGTATGACACACACGTAAAGAAACAGGAAAGCGTGTCTCTCTCTCTCTCTCTCTCTCACACACACACACACACACACACACACACATACAGCAGGCAACAGGAATGACCTGTGAAAACAACTGGACGTTGAATTTAAAAGACAAAAGACTTTAAACAGCCATTATAAACACAGGGATGGGCCAAAGCAGGTTTACAATTGAGAGTACATGAAACTGTTTGTTTTTGTATCATTATTTATCTATCATTGCATTATTTTTCACACGAACAACTTTTGCCTCCCTGTGCATATTGAGAAGTGAAGGAACACATGACTAAAGAAGCAGAGGAAGGTTTATTTCTAACCCTTTAGAATCAGCCGGAGGCTCGTGAGGCCTCCAGGCTGCGCGGCCCAGGCAGCACTTCTGCGAAAGTCATGGCCATGGCTGTGCCAGCCTCCTGAACTCCCCCGCCCCGACACCGTGAGCACCCAGGCCTCGTCTAGCATGGCAGCTCCGCCTGACCCTTCAGACGTGCTTCTGTTGTGGTCCAGTAAAACCCTGAGCTTGCGGCTCCTGGACCACATGCCATGTCACAAACCCATTGCCTTCTTATATGTCTATTTTTTTCTTAAGATTTTATTTATTTGTTTTTAGAGAGAGGGGAAGAGAGGGAGAAAGAGAGGGTGAGAATCATTGATATGTGAGAGAAACATCGATTGGTTGCCTCTACTCCCCTAACTGGGGACCTGGCCCACAGCCCATGCATGTTCCCCCTGACTGGGAATCGAACCGGCAACTTTGCGGGTTGCAGGATGATGCTCAACCCACTGAGCCACACCAGCCAGGGTATGTCTTTCTTTATAACTTAATAGTTTCCCCTGTAAATGGACGGTGGGGCAGAAAAAAAGACTTCTGGCCTTTCTACTCTGAAATCCTAGCGGAGTACCAGGGTCTTACAGATGAAGTCAATAATAGTTACTGAGTGGAAGAGAATTGTTTCGGAGAGCAGCTCTTCTCCATAATTGGCCCACAACGCTGGGAAATGACACCATTTGTGCGTGAGTGTGTATCTGCACGTATGTGTGCACAGGGCTGTGTTCAGACAGGGATGATACTGCAAGTTAGAAAGTCCTGGGCGTCACGATCTCCGTCCATTGTCACCTGCCATCTACCCTATATTACGTTACTCCCTGTTAGCCGCACACCAACCATTGTAATTTGGCTGTACTTTGATAGACTTATTTATGATCTCGCAAGGAAACGACTTTGACACACACACGTGATGCCGATGCCTAAATATCGATGCATCTGTTGGAAAGACAGGTCCATTAACTATAGCCACACTTCACAGATTTATACTACATCAGTCCATCAGAGGCAATTAGGAACTTTAGAGAGAACAACTGCAAAGATTTTAAGACAAAGCAGGATAAACGCAGATTAGTCACACCAACTTTCTATGGGTTCATCATGCCTGACTGTGGAAAATCACAGCCCATCAGAAATGAAAACAGGTAAGTTACAGAGTAAAGGGGCATTAATCAAACATTGCAAAAGTGAAAGCAAAATCTCTGAGCGTTAATTTATTTACAGCATGAATAATTTAATATCCTCCTCAGATTTAATTACATGCCTTGGTCAATTAACTAATTTAATAACAATGTATAAATAATGGATAATTTTGCTGCAGTAGATGTAACTTTAAGAATTCCTATAATATCAAAAGGGATTGTCTATAATGGGATTTTTCCCAAATATTTCTGACAATAAAGCAGAATATTATTATAAGAATTTAGAATACATATATGAGAACTTAGAATATATATATATGTATATATTCCATTTAACTTTACAGCGAGGATGGAAAATGAATATATTCATGGGATTTACTTATGCATTCTGAAAAAAGAAAGCTGTCAATGAATTCATCTGTCTACATTACATTTTTGATATTACTACCAATAAACATAATAATGGAAACCAATATAAAGACATAGTATGAATAGCACTGCTCTGAGAGCTTAAATTCCTGCCACAACACTTTCACGTAAGTGCTGTTCTAGTCTTTAGTTTTCGCTTTGGAAACTTGTTGCACAGAGAGGATACAAACACGCCCAACTTCACAGACTAAATAGCAGAGCTGGGTTTACTCAGAGAATCTGACTCTACAGTCTATACCCAAAACCGTGGGACTTTACATGAAGCAACTCAAAGCCTTACGTAGGACAGAAGTAATAATAAAACAATGGTGATAGGCTGATTGACATTAGAGATACATTAAGGTAGGCAGCTACTGTAATTGGTGATTATCACTGTAATGGAAAACTAATCTGTCAATTTGGAAGTTTCATTATTTCCCAAGTGGAGCCCCAGGCTCTTGGGAAAGATCTCTGCTTCACTGAGTATGAATCTCTGACCTCTAAGTAACTCAAGCACTAATTTCCTTGTTTCTTTGAGCCCAGCAGCAATGAGCAATGTGGCAATTGGAGCAAGAAATGTTTTAGCAAGTCAGTAAGCCTGAACTTGAGGGCTGGCTTTATCACGTGCTAATTTTGAGACATAGGTGGAACTATGTGAGCTCTCTGTGTTCTTCAGTCTTGTTTTACTAAGTGGGGACAATGACGCCCAGTTAACAGTTTCAAAATTACAGGAATATCTGCCAGACCTTGGTCTGGTTGTAGATACATTTAGTTTGAAGTTCAATGCAATTAAGTTTTCTTCTCACTCAGTGTAAATATTTGGAGAAAATAAGCACTCAATATTTTTGCTCTTCTCTTTAAACATTGCAATTTTGAGAAAGTTATAAAATGCAACTTTTTGCTATAATAGGACAAGACAGCTATAGCTGACTTTTTAACACTTGATTTTCAATATTGTTTTTGTTACAAAGTTTATACAATAAGTTAAAATGAGTAAAAAGAGTCTTATTTGTCGGTTTCGTTTTTATCCTTCTAAAATGAATACTTAATCTCATTCAGAAAAAAATCAGTGAATTGCTACTGAAAAAAAAGTAAATGCTTATTAAATGTTTATTTGAATCAAAGCTTTGAAGCAGAATTTAGTTAATTTGCGAGTTAATTATTTTTTTCATCTATGCTACCCACAGGGCACTTTACAACCAAGAACTCGGTATTTTGTGGAAACTTTTCTTGTCCTTAATAAGTAAATATACCTCTTACACTCTCATTATAACTGTAGCTAAGAGCAGTTCACCCTGCTCTTCCCTCTAATAACTTGTGTCTGAAAAAAATTAATTCCAACATGTCTTTCGGTAGCATCATTGAGTCCTAGGGGAATTCTTAGTGAGAAGACTTCCAGCTTCCTGCTGAGAATACCTGTCTCACCACAGAGTAAACGTGCAAGGCCGCTGAAGACCTGTGCACTGGATTAAAGCTCCCCATCAGTGTGCAGTCATTTACATTATGCTTTTGCTGGGATTGTAAGCAGAGAATCAAATACCACGTACATCACCATGAAGGCATTCTACCCTGGGCAGCATCACGCACAGGGACACTTGTTCAAATAGATGCCATTAAAAATGTACACACACACAGAAGGTGTAGATATTGATGTAGCTACACGGAGAGAATGAAAATCACAAGTATCTGTTTTTGCTTCTAGAAAATGTGTTTTGGGCTTTTGTCCTTTCCCAAAAAGGGCATTACTAACACCCAGGTCAATGGTTATACACAAGAAACCTAATTAGACTCTGGTACATGCTACTAAAGTGGTTCACACCAACAGAGATTTAAAAAATGCACAATTCAGCTTAAACTAGAACTCAAGAACATGGGCTTTGAATGGGAACTACTGGGTAAATTTCATATTGCCATACAGTCACTGTTGAAACTTAGCAACTTAACCTGCATAAATCTCAACTTCATAACGCATAGAATGAGCAAAATGGTATCAAATTGTTGGTCGTGAAGATGAATTAGCTAGGTAAGCTGTTCAGTCTTGGAACAAAGGGGAATAGAAAATCTCTTTTAAGGTTGTAGCATTTGAAACAATTGAGGCAGAAAGGGCATGCAAGAATATTAGGAAGGGCTTTGACGAAAGAAAAACAGCATGAACAGGGCTAAAAGAAAGGTTCCTGATGTAATTCTGTGGGAAGTGTGCGGTTAGGCTGCCTAGTAGACAGAAGCCCTGATGAGAGACTAAGGAACTTCGTGATACACTGTTCTATCAGTTACCAGAAGCTGCATTAAAATTTTCCCTGTAATTGCATA
This sequence comes from Anoura caudifer, assembly GCA_004027475.1. Classification (NCBI taxonomy): domain Eukaryota; kingdom Metazoa; phylum Chordata; class Mammalia; order Chiroptera; family Phyllostomidae; genus Anoura; species Anoura caudifer. The sequence continues at coordinate 100,906 of PVKU01003509.1, read as the reverse complement.
TTTGCCCATTTATCATTCAAATTCATTTTGTGTTGCATATTTTAAATCATGTGTTTAGAAACTTTTATTTTGGAGTTATAGATCTTCTTTGTTGGTTTAATTCTTTATTAGTATGATGTTATTTTTCATCAGCAGAATTTTTTCAATTGCTTTATTTTTTAACATACACTGAACTATAAAGCATAAATTTAAAAGGGATTGAAATCATATGGTATGTTCTCTGAAAATAATGGAATTAAACTAAAAATCAGTAGGGAAAGGATATCTGAAAAACTCCCAAATACTTGGAAAATAAACTCCATCCTCTTAAATGACCCATGAGTCAAAGATGCTATTAGAAAATTATTAAAAAATCAATTACACTTCTAAATATTAGTAAATAAAAATGGAAATTAAAAATTTAGATCCTAACACATAGTGAAAAAATGAAAAAGTGTACATGAAATAAAATATGTTCATGTTCTATTCAATAAAAACTACAAATAATTGCTGATCGGTCTAAATAAAATTAGCAGTATACCAACTTCTTGGGTTAGAAGGTTCAATATGGTGAGGTTAATTGTCCCCAAACTGATCTTCATATTCATTATCACTTTAATCAAAATCTTAGCAGGCTTCCTCGTGGAAATTGATGCAGATAAGGAAAGAGCCTTAGGAGCCAAAATAGTTTTTAAGACAAGAACAAAGTTGGAGGATTCACACTACCTGATTTTAAGATTTATTATAATTATACAGTATCAGCATCAGCATTAATTTATAGATAAATAAAACTGGAAAATGAATGCTGGAGAAATCCATATATCTGTGGTCTACTGATTTCCCAAAAGGTTGTTAAGGATAGCCTTCTCAACAAATGTGATGAGGCAATGGCATATTTACATGGGTTTCGAAGAAATAAAATAATATATAGCACATTCTCCGAACACAATAAAATCATGCAAAAACTCTCTAGATTATAATATAACATTTAAAAATAAGAAGCATAATTCCGAATGCTCTTTGGTCAAAGGAAAATATCTTAATTGAAATTAAAATATTAATTTCAACCTTAATATAAGGCCCCTGATAATAATATGGAAAAATATTTTAAGGGAAGACATTTTAAGAAAAGTCCAACTTGAAAAAAGGGACATATTTTTTTCTTAAGACGGCATCGAATTAAAAATGAATCTCAGACATACAGGCATTTCATGAAAGTGTCATGATCAACTTCTCCTGATTGATACTGAAGACTAAGGTTAGAATGAAGATACCTTCTCCGAAAAGGAGAGAGCTTAGTTTTCCGGTTTCAAAAAGCGTTTGATTGATGGATAAAAGCATTCCAAATCAGCAGATAATTAGGTACTTAGCAGGAGCTGAGGCTGTTTCTCACCCGAATATGTTGCCTACTGTGTAACCTACAGCAATTCTGTGAAGTCATCTCTATTTCAGGTTTGCGGGCTCTCAACTCAGGATAATGGATCTGCAAGCTTTCGAAGGTTATGTCTAAGTTAAATGGCATCGTAGGTGTGAAAAGACTAGGAGGCCTCAGAGGAAAGCTTATCACATACATAAGCACTGTTCATTTGCATAAAGTTGTCACACGAAAAAAAAATGTGTGGACGCGAGATAAGACAAGGAGCGTTTGTTGTGAAGAGGACTATGAATTAGTAGAGACCAAAGCCACCCTGTTCCTGTTCTTCCAATGCCTGGAAAAAAACCTCTAGACACTAAAAAAAAAAAGGAAAAGAAAGAAAAATGTTCATTTCTATACTAATTTTTCAAATAGAAAAGTCTCCTAAGGGGAAATACAATGTAAGAAGGGGAACCCCCCAAAACAGAATTTTTTAAATTAAAAATTGTATATTTATTTTTATATGTATAAACCTCAGTCACCTTCAAAGTACTTGCCATCTGATGCCACCCAGCAGTGAGACTTTTTCTCCACTGCTCAAAACAGGTTTTGAACGCATTGATTTTAATGCCTTTCAGTGCTTCTGCCATTTTTTGTTCCCCTCTTCCACCTCGGCATAACATTTCCCTTTGACTTTCTCCATCGGAGAAACAAAAACAAGCCACTCTGGGAAAGATTGAGTGAATGGGGAGGGTGGGGCACGGGAGTCATGGTGGTTTTCGTTGAAAACTGCTGAACACTCAGTGCGCTGTGGCCACGTGCGCTCGTAAGTCACCCACCATGAAATGGGCAGACATGTTGAAAGAGACTTCAAAAAAAATTCAGTGAAGCTGAACGCAGCTTCTCACAACAACACCAGCTGGTACACTGATACAGTTGGGTTCCTAGAACACTCACCTAGTGGGGAAAGCCTGTACTACAAGGGGCCTGCTCCCTAGAAATAATTCCATTTTGTGGGGGTTCCCCTTTGTGTATGGAGATTGTAAAGTTCTACAAAGATCTTTAAATATTGTGTAAAATATCTGTATAGATCTACATTTAAGTCTCTATATATTTACACACAATTTTATATAGATACCTTAATATTGAATGAAAAATAAAACTAGACTAAAAAAATTTAACATGTTTGTGCACCAGAAGGAAAACAACGGCAAAATACAAGGGAAGGAGTCAGGGAGCTTATCAGGATTTATCTCTAAGGCAGCTCTTTATCTTCCATTGGCCCTAACTCAGTACCTGGCGGTTCACAGACACTCAGTAATTAGCTGTTCAAGAATGAATACATGAACAAACTCACTCTCATCATTACCATAACAGATGTTAACAATAACTTAGGACAAGCTGAAATTCCGGAAGTCCCATGCAGAGAATAGTACCTAATACAAGGCATTTGACTAATTGTCCTCTAAGTTCCCTATATGGTGGTTAGAGGTTAGGCTTCCATGGCAGGTACTTAAGAAGGTAATCAAGTAAAGAGAGAAGAATAGGAAAATAGGAGCTAAAAGAAACCAAATCAGTCCCACAGGGTCAAGAGGCAAGAATACCCTCTGGACCAATGTTCTTAGAAAAATATTAATGTTGCCATGAACCACCAAAATTCCAGTTTAACATTCAGTCATAGCTAAAGTGCATCCAAGTATCCACACTTAGAAAGCGGTGATGGGTACAGCTCTGTTTATCTTTGGTCTTTCCCTGGAATATACTTCTTTCTCACAGGAGGCATGCTGACAAGACAACATGGACTTTATCAGAACGATGGTAGTATGGTGCCAAAGGGCATGAGACAACATCTATAATTACAGTATGGAAGAGAATCTCTGTATTTCCAATCACCGAAGGGCACAGAAAAAAAGAAACACTTCCGAATGAGAAATCTACATATCTTTGCCATGTTTTTTCTTTTTTCTATAAAATTGGAAAAACCAAAATTGGCAGAAGATCCTTTTAATCTGGCATACATTTCATTAGAAATTCTAACAGGTTTTTACCTGATTTACTGGAAATGTTGAAAGTCGATGTGCAGAAGATTTAGACAGACTAGTCTGACTTTTGTTTGTTCTTTCAACACAGCTTTTCAAAAACTCCCATCCATATTAGTCATAAGGATATAGCTTACCTCAAATTATATTTTATGTGTACTTAGATGTCCTTTATTGACAGCTAAAACACCTCCCTCTAAACGAATTTAATCCTCCTTTTTTTCTTGTTTTCTTTCTATAACATAATAAACATCTCTCCATATGTCTATAGAATAATTGTATCATGCGTACATCTTTGTCACTGAACGTAATCACACAGTCTCCTTATTCCTAGAGAAGCTTTTAAGAACTCTCATCCCACTGATCAGAATTTCAGACCCCAATTAATAAAAAATTCACACTTCGACGCAGATTGATGTTATACTTAGAATTCATTAGAGCCACTGCATAACCCTCTGGTAGGAAAAAAATACTTGGAGGCTATCCCAATGCTTAATTTTGTTATTCCTAAGATCTACTTTGTAAATTTCATAATTCGATCAAGTCATTTCATCGCTAGGCTGTAAAATGACTTAGAAAGTCTGGAAATTATTTTTCTTGTAAAGATCATTCATTTAAAACAGCAAGTGAGACAACAGGACAATGCTGTAGCAACCATTTGGTTAACGGCGATGAGCGAAACACGGCCCCTCCTTGAAGCAGGTCACTCCCTTGAAGAGAAGATGTGTCTATACTCACAACAGTGCTGCTAAGGCTCAAATACTGTGTGTAGAGGTCGAAAAGTGGACGTAGCATCCTTTTAAAACTTTTGTGTTTGACTTAAAGTCAGAATATTTCAAAACAGTCACTCCATTCACTGTACTACCAGTCTACGGAATTAGTTCTTTGGTTAATTATAAAAGTTAGAACTACGCTGGGACTATATGTGCTCTTGAGTAAAATTTCACATAACTTTGACAGATTTACAAGTTACAGACAAAGCCAGTGGCGATATACTTCACTCCACTGCTACTGTAAAACTTATCTACAGACTCTATCTTTATGTATGTTCTACCTCTTCCTAGTTTTAAAATTTGGATGGCATATAGAAAGATAATGAAGTACAAAATAAATATTAGGGATGTTCAAGGAGAAGAGAAAGACCAATGGGGAAATAACGGAAGGCTAAATGCAGAGATAACACACGTAAATGGGTGCCCTAAAAATCGTATCCAGAACAAAGGCAGAATAAACAATGTCAGAGTCTTCAACAGCCACTCAAAATGTCAGGTGACCATTTAAAAGAACTTCTATGTCTTACAGAAAACCAAGACAGAATCAAAGAAACAAAAATCTCAGTCCAGAAAAAGCATAACTGAACTTTCATAATGCATATAAAGTCATCTGATATAAAAACAAAATAATAAACCACGATGAATTCATTGATACAAATATACTGGTAGTGACTAATAAAAGCAGTTCCTGACTCATGGCTTATACCATAAGTAGAAAATATTTATTCATATATTCAACCATTCACTCAAGAAATATGTAATAAACGCCTACCGTGGGGCCAGGTGCTGTTCTACAAACCGAAGATCCAGCTTCTGCTCCATAGGACTTTCATTCTAGAGGAAAAAAAAGCAGACAATAAACCATCCAATCATTACACGTCAGACGGTCTGAGAACCATGAAGAAGAAGAAATCAGGTTATGTGGAAGGAGAATAAAAATGGAGGAAACACGGGACTGAGCACATTGTTTTATTGGATTGTTAGGGATCCTCTCCCTGATAAGACAACACTTAAACCCACAGGATAATTAAGACAGGAGAGAAAGAGGTACGTAAATATGTGGGGTAGGCCGTTTCAGGCAGAGTTACAAGTAAGTGCAAAGTAACCAGAGTACTCCTCAATTTTTGGAGAAACTACAAGGGGCGCAGTGCGGTGGAGGGTCGTGCACCCGAGGAAGCAGGTTAGGAGAGGATGTCAGAGAGGGTGCCATATTGTGCAGGCCCCCAAGGCCATGTCAAAAATGTGACACTTTACTCTGGCAGAAGCACCGTGCCCTTGGAATGTTGTGAAGAGTAGGGACAAATACCCCAAGATCTCACCTGTAGCAGGAAACTAATGAACAGAACAAACAAAGGAGCAAAACGGAACCAGAGACATGGAAGCAAGGAGCAGGCTGGCAGTGACCAGAGGGGAGGGAGAAGGGGGAGGAGAGGAAAAAGAAGGGGATGGTCTGGTGAAGGAACACGTACAAACGACCCACGGACATGGACAAGAGGGTGGGATGGGCTGACTGGGAGCAGGGAGTTGGGTGGGGCCGTGGAGAGCAACAGGGAAAAATTGGGACAACCGTAACACAACAACACTAAAAAAAGAGCCAGAACTTAGCTTTAGGGTGCGTTCCCGTTGAGAGGCTGGTTAGAAGTTCATGTGAGAAAGTTTTAGGTGGTTGGATATAAAACTCAAGGTCGGGACTATCAGGGAGGGGTCAGGGCTGTGAAAATTCAGGGACTGTCTACTTAGAAACGGCATTGAAAACCATGAGATGCGATGAGACCAAGAGGAAGAGCGTGCAGGCAGGGAACAGAAGAGAGGCGAGTGCTTGTCCTGCTCAATCAGCCATGAGGAAGACGGGAACCGAGGGAAGGAGACAGAGAAGGAGCAAGGAGTTAGGTGGCAGAAACGACACCGTGCCAAGCCTCTGCAGTCAAGCCCAGGTGTGGGACACTACAAAGGAAACGCTCAACGGTGTCCACAGCTGTTCACAGGCTCGGCAGTGATTGTCAGGTGAGCGGTAGGACCTGAGTTTTGTTTTGTTATTAATTCTGCCTTCCCGATGGAAATCGGAACAGACATTGCCTGGGGTCGGGGAGGGAGGTCATGTGAATAGACAGGAAAGGGGTATGGGGAGCCCCCTGGGTGCTGAAATGTTTTCCATCTTGACTGGGGTGCAGGTCACACAGGTGTGAATGCCTTTCAAAACTCAGCAAACTGTGCGTTAAGATCTGCACATTTACCTCTGTGCAAATGATACAAAAAAATCAAAATAAATTCCATTTCTCATATTTATGCATCTTCGAATATTCCTATACTGAGTATTCATTCTTTTTATAAGAAAATAAATATTTAGAAATTTAAAAAGAATTGCTTTGATGATTTTGTGGTAAATGCTGCCTGGAGGGAGGGGATTAACTACAGACTACTGCAGTGAACTGCAGAGGGGACGATGAGCTGAGCGGAAAGAGGTGCAGCGGTAAAAATGTCGGTCAGGACCGAACGTAAAGTGTGAGAGAAAAGAGGTTAAGCGTATCTCTGAGGCTTTTGGACAGAGCTGCGGGAAGCCTGTTGCACATTGCAGCATTAGAGAAATAAGTTTCGGGATCAAGATTCCATTCGCGACACATTAAGTTAATGTCAATTAAGCAGTCTTTTTTTTAGGGTCTAGATTTCAGCGGCAAGTTGTCTAAGAGATACAATTGGAGCGCCCTTAGAACTAGGCTCTGCGGACATCGGACGGGCTGGCTGAACGCGTGAGGAGGGATCGGTGGACAAAGGTAACCAAAAGAACATAGGAGATGCTGCCCGCACGGAGGGAAACAAAAACACGTCCAGGAGGGGTAATTCAGAACTGCTTGGGGCTCTGGGAAAAAAATGAAGAACTGGTGTTGTGTTTGGTAATCCGGAGGGAACCGGAGACATTCAAGAGGGATTTTGATTGGAGCTGTGGTGACAAAAAACTTGGGGGCCCAGAAGAGAATGACACCGTTGACACTTGCAACAGAGTTAACCCAGTCAGCTTGCTGTTTCACTGACTAGCAATCCCAGACCTCATGCCCTGCCTTCACTTTTCCTTGTACTGAACTGATGACACCAGTGCTTCACGATTTTAAGTGCTTTGCTGTATTTTCTTTGCATTTACTCTGTTCTGGTAAAGTCGTCGCTTTCTTTGAAAGAGAACACTAATCACAAAGATTCCTCTTTTTAAGTTTAATGTGTTGAGTCAGCTTGTTATGACTCTCGAATATTTGTTTTAGTTCTGATCCTTAATTCTAAAATTTATCCTAAATGGCTACAGTCTATTTTTTCCTTAAGGTATAAGTTTCGGATAATATCTATCTTTGATTTTTGTCTAATGTAAGTATATTTTCTTGTTTACAAAACAAGTGGAAAATTTGAGTGTAAGTCAATAAGCCATGGTGTGCTTTCACTTCTGTCACGCCAGTGTACCAGATTCCGTCGTATTACAAAAAGAATTAACACACAAATGTGAAAAAGAAAATCCTCTTGGAATCACAAAATAATATATAGCAAAATAATAATAAAAAAAGTCAAGCCACTGTTTCACGAGAATGACTTCCAAGAGCTTAGCCAGGCTGAGCTAAATATTAGAGAAAATCAGTAAATATTAGAGAAAATCAACCAGTGCTTCTGCGGGGGGAGAGAAAAAGGAACCACTTTGAAATACACCACATCACTTTCTTCTTAGCAAGCCTGCACTCAGGAGACACTAGTTAACCAGACCCTAACCTCCTGGGTAGGTGCAGAGACTTACTAGGCTGGGAGAGAAGAGACGCCCAACGGCAGCCAGTCCAGCCATCCTCTCAGCTCATAAAGAGGAAACAACACTGAGAAACACTATGAAGTTCACGGTCAGGTGTGCAGGCTCACTAAAAAGACTGAAACCTAATCATGGGACTTTAGGACTCCCTCTCTCCCCCTAAAACTCACTCTCACATTTTTAGAGTTCAATTTATAGCAGTTGTTTAATGCAGTATAACATGTCTGAATATCAGGGGGTGGGGCGGGCAGGGAATTACAAGTCTACCAAAGGCGAAATAACAAACAATCCTTAAGGTGTATACTCTTAAAAAGAGAGTGTCAAACAGCATGAAGCAAACACCAGTAGAACTGCAAGGGGAAATAGATTAATCCACTACCATAATTGGAGAAATCAACACCCCTCTCTTACAAACGAACAGGCGGAGCAGGCAGATGTCAGTAAAGACGTAGTTGAACTCCACAACACCTCAACCAACTGGACAGAATAGACATCGACAGAGTAATTCATGTAACACCAGCAGGGTACGCAGTCTTCTCAAGCTCGTATGGGACCTCATTAAAGACATGAGTAAGAAACCCTATAGGAGGAAATGGTGAGTGATGAAGTAAGTATAAATTTATGAAATACACTATTAAACACAGACTTCTACCTAAATTTATTGCCTTTTACAAATGTATCTAAAAATTCAATGCAATTACACTTAAAATTCTAATAGAGATTGTTAGGAAACTTACAAAGCGAATTCAATTATTTATATAACATGGCAGTGAGTAAGAATAAATAAGACAATTCTGCAGAAAACAAGGTGAAAGAAGTTTTATAATATAGTAAAGGTATTAAGTCAGTTTAGTAGTGGGAAGGAATAGAAAAAATTGACCAGCAAAGCAGAATACAAAACCTAAAAGCAAGCTCACATATGAAAGGAAATTTAAAAAATAGAAAACACTGCAGATGTTGTAAGAAGGAATTCAAAGGTGTTAGGACAACCGGTTATCTAAATGAAAAATAAAATAAAATTTCATCCCTAACTCATACCCTACAAAAAAATTAATCCTAGGGGAATTCAAGACATAAAAGAAAGATTATAAGTGCAAAGCTTTCAAAGAGATAGCAGAAGAATAAATTTATGACTGTTTATATGAGATAATAAAAGCATAAAGTAAAAAGGAGTAAATAATATATTTGATTTAATTAAAATTAAAGCTGGCATTGCCTTAAAAGACACCAGAGGGGGAAAAAAACAGAAAAGTCCCAGGCTGGTACAAAATAATATGTACATAACAAAATATTAGTGCTCAGGATATGTGAAGAACTTCTAAAAATCATTAATAAAGATACAGGTATCTCAGCTGCAAATGGACAAAAAGATCAAAATGGCTATGGAAGATGGGAAAGCGTGGGCAGCTACACAATTAGCAAGGTCTAAATGACTGAATCAGTAAATATAAATTAAAAAGACAAAAGATACTATTTCACTTCCATAAGATTGGTATTATTTAAACAACTATGTCTGATGATACCGATTATACTAAATATTGTCCAGGACTCAGAGTAATTAAATTATATATACACTTCTGGAGAGAAAAATGGGTTAAACCCTTGGGAGACTTACTTGGCAATACCAGTTAAGGATGAAGACCCATTCACCCTATAACACCAACATTTCAATCTAGAAAATGACTGTATGTGCAAGAGAAGACACATAGAAAAGTATTAATGGTACCATTGTTTACAGTGTGTACATGTACTCATGCAGTGGATTTTCAGCTACATTTTTCATCATGAATAAACCTCAAGAACAGACACTGCACAAACGAAACACCAGCTCTGCCCAGGCCTCGTTAGGGAACTGTCCTCGGCCAGGGTGAAGTCACCCTTGCAAGAGCCTGGAAGGCCCGGGGCCAAGTAGCTAGAGAGCAAGAGGAACAGGGGCCTCTTAAGGACAGGATCAAGCTAAAATTTTTATATAATTCTGCATAATATTTAACTCTTCTTTTGTGAAGCCCTTGCACATAATTAGCCCATTCTGAAATTAGGATTCTAGTGCTTTATAGCGATTTCATTCATTTGTACCCATTTTTTCCCTAAAACTTCATGTATACTGAAAAGACCACCTGCACACTGAAACCAGTTCAACATTCCCCTCATTTTTCTGAGAGATTTCCTTTTTATTTATGCTCTTAAGGAAATCTAAAATTATATTTGATATAAAGTGCTCAATAGACCTAAATATTTATATTTTTTTCTAAGTAGGCAATTCCCTTCCCCAGCTGACTTAGTATGAAGCAAGACACACAATATGAAATAGTTGATACAACTCGTAATTCACGTACCTCCTGTCAACATTCTCACACAAACAGAAGACATTCACCTCGTAAAATCGGGGTAAGATTTTGTTTTCCCACAAGATGAACATTTTTCTACAAAGTGGCAACATTCAGGACATGTCGTAGTCAATGAAAAGACAGCCACAAAGCACTTTCTACGTGAGACTCGATTTTTAAATGATCGGCACCCTCAGAAAACTTCCTTCAAATTCACATCTCAGAACGACTGCAGATTACGACTTGGCATGAACCATCGTCATAGGAGAGAAAGATCACGAGGGAAGACGGCGGCAGCGGCAGTGAAGGGAGAGGTGGAGATGAAGTTGAAAGATAAAACAGCCTGAACCCTCCCTCTGCAGAAGTGCCCGTCACATCTCCCGGTCACATCTCCCGGCTCCTCTGGTCTTCCATCCATGGGCCAGACATCTTTTTGAGCACTTTTATCACCCTGCGTGAACTGCTGTGGTTTTATGGTGTCTCCAGGATGAAATAAAGAATTCTTCCCCGCATATCTGTTTCAGAATGCATAGGTTTGTTTTCCCATCTATTTTCCCACAGGGAAAAGAACGCACTAGGGATTTTTTTTTCAAGGCTATAGCCCTCCCTTCGCTCATATCCAGAAATGTTGATTATATTTATTTGATTGTTTAGTAATTTAGACAATAATTTGGAAAAATGACACCTTTACAATCACCTTCTAATGTTATGATGATTCAAAGTCTACTGTTCTTACGTTGTCTCAAAAAGTGTCTATCCAAGTCTTTCAAGATTAGATAGCTTTACAATCTGTAATTGTTACTGGCAGTGGGGAACACTTAGTATTTATTTTGTGTTTTACATACATATTTTTATTATTATAAAAGCGACTGATTTTCCTTGTAGAATGTTACAAAATCCAAAAATATATAGAGTTCTATCTCAAAGAAAATCACTGAAATCACCTTGAATTTAGTATTTTCAACTTTAAAATATGTATGTAGTTTCCTATTTTTAACAATTTCGAATGCAAATGTTGAAAATAAAAGCTTTACTTAAGCCTATGTTCATATCCGTAAATTCTTATTTATAATTCCCACCCTATGGAATTACTAGCCTAAAAGATATACACATATTTATAGTTCTTGTTATGTATTTCCAAACTTCATTAGAGCAATGACTAACCTTACACCTTTCTAGATCTTTCTTCAAACCTATTATCATTTAAAAATATTTTTGTCAATCTATAGTAAAAAAATGGTAAATCATTAGTCTAATTTGAATTTTTCTGATTAATCAGATTAAGTATATATTCATCATACCGATTTTCTATTTATATATTTTATTTCTCAGATTTCCAACTTATATGTAGCTTTAAAAAGGTAGTCAGTTAGGAAGTTTGTATAGAAGAAACCAGATTCATCTACTTAGGCAAATGTCCTATCGGTTTATGTCACAAAAAGCCAGAGCTCGGGGACCCAACCGTCTGAGGGCAGCAGACCGTGAAGCAGCTGGTACCCATCATCCGGGACCAGGTTATCCTCTGTTCCCAAGTGGGCAGTCTCAGTGTGTCCTTCTGACAGCTTCAGTTCCGGGGGAGAAGTCCATTTCTGCTCACGGTGACTTAGACATGAACTTGTTTTGAGAAGTTCCTGCACAGATGATTTTCACAGCAAGGGCTCTGTAATAAAATCTGAAACTCTTAATTGCCAATTATAGTTTGGTCTTCATTTCACTCCAGTATGGGAATGAGAGACAGGGCCGAGGATCCTGGCTTGTTCAATTTAAAACGTGGAAGAAATCTAATTTGTTTAAATCACATTTGTCCTAGGGAAAGACTAGAGATGTCCTTGTCAATGACACAGTTTATTCCTCCCCCTGCCAAAAAAAATGCACCTCATCAGTAGAGAATGACTTAGGTCACAATAAGAATGAGTCCACCACGGTGAAATGTTGGGGGCTCCAAATCCTCCTCCAAATTGCTCTTCCAGGCTTATGGACCAACTACCTCCTGTTTAGGTCCTCACTCTGTAAATCAGTGCATCTGCCCTCAGGAGCCCTGTGTTATTATTACACAGTGAATTTTATATGCTGACCTCTTTAGTGTCATGTCCAATGGCACTAACCATGATCACAGCAACAAGGAATTTCATCAGAGAAAATAACTGGAACTGCCCTTGACTCACTACCTTGGCGTGCAGATACCAAAAGCATCCCAGAAAGGAATGTATTGACATTGGATTTGGTGACTTGGTGACATGCCTGTCTTCCTCGACAGATGCCAGTGCATCTGAGGAAGGACAGTGACATATTCACCTACATACCCCCCAGGGCTGACACAGCACTTGTCACCACCTGAAAAGTGTTATTAAATATCTATCAAATGGAAGACTTCCCAAAAGTTGATGGTAGCTTCCCAGCCAATATTAAAATCAGAGTGGTATAACAGCAAATATTTTATTACTATCACAAAACCAAATGCTGTTTATTGTAGGAAAAACTTACAGAACACTCAATGTGTTTAAACATAATAGAAACACATAATAATGTAGCTTCTCGTAGAAAACTAATGAAATCACCTGATCTATCTGTTGGTATAACCTTGCCAAGAAAATATATTCCCTTTTGGTGCTATCTTTATGGTTCCGTTGTCTTCCTTCTTGTGGAAAAGAAAATAGGAAACAGAACTTCCTTGCTTGATCTGACACTGAAAACTCATTCACAATCGAAATTTCTTCATGCATCAAAAATATGAGAAATCACAATATGTAAAAATTAGAAGCAGGGGAATATGCAGTTTCATGCATTTCCTGTAATGACTGACTTGCAGGTAAGACTGCAGACAATACCAGAAAAATGTTACTGATTAATCAGCAGATCCGGGCATGGTCAGGCAAATAGCTTAGCCTTTCTCATCTTGGTAGGAGGACCTTCTTAAATGAATACTGAGATTTATACATGGACATTCATTTATTCAATTAACTTAACAATTAAATGGGGTTCTGGAAATAAGAAGCGAATAAAGCACATTTAATAACATCAAGAAGGCCAGAGTGTTTGGCTGGCGGGTCAACATACTGAAAGATGATTACACAGTGTCCGATTAGTACTGAAATGGCAAAAAAAAAAAAAAAAAACAAACCTTGATATTATGGTAACATCTAATCTAGATTGGGTCTATGAGCTAAGTCATCCCAGAACCATTGGGGATGCCTAACCAAGCTTTTCAGGAAAGAAAATAATCATTCATTGAACCATAAGTAGGTCCCATAATATGCTCATACCCCTGGAGACAGTGATAGGTGTGCAGTTAAAACAAAACAATTAAAAAAAATCAGAACCAGAAGTCTGTTAAATTGTATTTAAACAAAAGCTCTAGTACTGGTCATGTGACCTTGAACAAGTCATGCAAACTCTCTAAGCCTTGTTTCTTCAACTAGCAAATGCGGATAATAATAGATGTCTCACCAGGTTGTTGTGAAGTTCGAAAAAAATAGCAAATGTGAAAATGACTAATATGTTTCTTCTCCTGGAAACATGGTACCAAATGAATAAAACTTAGATTAACTTGAAACATGAAGGAAGACATTGTAAGCAACAGATTTTAAGTACACATAGGCTAGGTAAAGTGATACATACTGATTTAACAAAAAATATATAAAATACAATATAGCATATAATATATAACTGCATTATAAATATATTTTAAATATAACATGGAATGTAATTTGATATTATGTGTATACTATAATATATATTTAATATGCAACATACAATTGATCTTACATAATTGAATGTTGTCATTTAGTACTGAAAATATCACTGAAAACAATAATAACAACATTAAAGTCAGGAGAAACAATTGCTAACATTTATTGAGAAGGTAGTGGGTACCAAAAACTGAGCCTGAGAACTTTAGGCACCGTCTTTGCCTAGTATCACAAAACGCCATGGTAATTTTACAGGGGAGGACGCTGAAGGTCAGGGAATTGAAAACACAACTCTAAAATCCTATCACTACTAAATGACAGAGCCAGAACAAAACTCCAGGCCACGCACTTAACCAGCGTATCAAGTGTTTTCAGAAATAAATGGAATAAAGAAATCACAACTGACTGGTGGAAGAGATGCCGTTTCACCCGGGGACTTAAGGAAAATGGTTCCCTCCCTCTCAGCCTCCCTTCCTCCTCCCTCCCTCCCTTTCTTCCTTCCTTCTTTCCTTCCAGTACATCAGTTATATTCTAAGGCCGTGACTTACAAAATATGTGAGCATATATTTTATTCAAAATTCAATCTGAGAATAAAATATCAGAAAGCAAACATCAGAGTGAGACAAGAGAGGTCTCCCATATAGGGAGAAACAACACATTTAAGGAGGTGCCCAAAACTCTGTAATTAAGATAATAATTTAATGTAATCAAATATAAATATTAAAAATCCATAATTAACAAACTATTACATTTTCTAATAAAGGCATGACCCAACCCCATATTTGTAGGACCTTACCCCACTAGCATCCCCCTAATGCCAGCCACGGTGCCCATGAAAGTTTATTTACAAGACAGATGTTGTAAATGTTGACCACAGATCACCTAATTTAAAAAAAAAAAAAAACATGGCATTAAACGGTGTTTATGTCAGTAACTGAGTTTTTCGGCAGTCCCTTCAATTTCTGCGCCCAAGGCAAACGCCTCACTCCCCTCGGTAGTCTGCAGAGAAAGCCAGTGTTAACACCTGCCGGACTGAAGTGCTTTCGGGTAAAATGGGGTGGACGGACCTCTCTCTATCACGCGGCAGCCCAGCAGTGTCTGGGGCTCGTGGACTCTCAGGAAACTCAGGGAAACTGCTCAGACTAGAGGGTTCAAGCTGGGGAAATAAAGCTCTTTTGTATACAATTTGAATCCCTAGTTAGGAAAAAGAAACTATTATTAGTAGTTTAGTTCCTGTATCACTGCTCCACAATATGGCAGAGATGAAATTTAAATGATAGCTAAATAGTTATTTTCCACATACATCTTGAAACTCAACTTGCAGTTTTTGTTTTGTTTTGTTTTGTGCCTGCTCTTTTGTTTGGGGGGGGCATGGCTTTTTTTTACTTTGCAATTTCAAATGCAGTAACTGTGTGTGTGTGTGTGTGTGTGTGTCTGAAACTAGGATTTATTGAGTCTTCTTTTTCAGGTTGGCTTCCAACTGACTAGAGCTTACAGAACTATCAGAAGCATATATGCGCATTTTCTTCAAAAAAAATCCCTTCTTGACAAGAAAGCAGCAGCGGCTCCAAGAGCAGGCAGAAGTGAGCATGCGCGAGTTCTCAGGGCATCCTCGTGGTTTTTTATAACCCTCACACTCATCAGAAGACACACCTCTACTTCCTCCCTTCGGGACTGGCTGATCCTCTCACTTTCCGCCCATTTAATAGCTGTTTCCACACATAGGGTGTGTGGTTCCCTGGGTGCCCGCACACAGGAGCCCAGCTCTTGACACAAACACGCCTCTCTCCTTCCCTACCCACAGCCACCCACATTTGCCCCCAGAGACAACAGCCAAGATGAGATCTTAAGTTAAAAGACTCTCAGTGTTGCTGCTGTTTTTGCCTAAATGTGGTTTTCTTGACCAAGAGTCACCTTCCACTGCTCCTAAAACCTCTAAAATTCCAATTCATGGAACCTTGGTAGCACAAGAGCCAAAATTAGGATATGTTCCCTCAGTCATCTATTTAAGGCTCCTGTTACAAGAAAATAATACCCAACATTTTTAAAATTTTATTGACTTTATAGGGGTGACATTGGTTAATAAAATTAATATAGGTTTCAGGCGTACAATTCTATAACATGTCATCTGTATGTTATACTGTGTGTTCACCACCCCAAGTCAAGTCTCCTTCCGTCACCGTTTATCCCCCCTTTGCCTTCTTCAGCCTCCCCACCCCCTTTCCCTCTGGACATCACTATGCTGTTGTCTGTTTCTATGAGGTTTACTTTCTTTGCTTAATCCCTCCCCCTTTTGCCCCAGCTCCCCAAACTCCTTCCCATCTAATAGCTGTCGGTCTGTTCTCTATGTCTCTGAGTCTGTTTCTATTTTTTTTTTTTTAGTTTATTTTGTTCATTAGATTCCACATGTGAGTGAAATATGGTACCTGTCTTTCTCTGGCTGGCTCATTTCACTTATCATAGTACCCTTCAGGTCCATCCGTGCTGTCACAAAGGATCATGATATTTAACTCAACCCTTGGAGTAGAAGCAAAGTCAACAGGAAATTCTTCACCTGGGGAGGGTTTTTGTTCAATGAACTGTGCTCTCTATAGATGAGGTATTTCTCCCCACCCAGAAAGTCTTTTCTAGCAATGCACTCAGCAAGCTTTGACATCAATGCAGTTTCTAGAAATATTACACACACACGCGCGCGCGCGCACACACACACAACGGTCTCAAAGCTAACAGACAAGAATTCTTTTGTTATTTTCAGTCTAATATTAGATACTCCAACTTTTTGCTATTTATGTATTTAAAGTTATTAAAATCATTGATTTGCACATTTACAATTGACTTTAAAATATAATGATATATTTCCTGCTTTGCCAACAAAGTGTGTCAAAAATAATAGTAATTTGTGTACAGTGCAATTCTGTTTTTGACAAATTAATGATGAATCATGCACATTTTGTATAAAAAAGAATGAATAGCTAGAAGCTCTCTCCCCACATGTCCACATGTTTCTCCACTGGAATGTTACAGGGGCTCACACAAAGAAGTGGCATTTTTTACAGTCTGTGAATGAACAAACAGGCTATAATAAGGGAGATCTCAACGCAATTAATGCAAAATCCAAACTGACTTACATTCACATCTTTACCTAGGCTAATATGCTAAAAAAAAAAAAAAAAACCAAAAAAAAAAAAAAAAAACCAACCCTGCTCTACTATCTAATGCCAAAATACTCTTTCCAGATTCACAACTTGCTCAGTTGCTTTGCGTTCTATGGTAAATTTATAATTTCCATTTTGACGGCTTCCAAACTAGACTTGGGGCAGCTTGCACGCAGATGCACGTGTGAATGCAGAGCCGGAAACAACAGAGAGATGTGGTCATCCATGTAGACAGAAACGTACCCTCTGGAAAGTTAACATGGAAAAAGGGAAAGAAGAAAATTTACGGTAGCTGTCCAGAAACCAGTTTAAATGTATTCAGGGCTCCCAGCAGCCAAGATAAAAAAAAAATAATAATAAAAAAAAAGAAGGAAAAAGACAAGAAAACAAAGGACGAGAATTGACCATGCGGTAAGCAGGCCTCTCAAACGCGTTCTGTCGAGTGTTATCACAGTCCGTTCTCACAGGCCGCCCAGCACCGATGGCAGGGAGGCACATCTGGCTTGTCAATCTTGTCTCCAGCCTTCTCTTCAGAGTACAACACTGGTAAGTAAATGCATTGTCTCTCCAAGTGAAAATAAAAGACAAAAATGGGAATTTACATTCCCAGAGTGGTAGTAATTGGACACGAAAAGAGCCCCTTTTTTTATCCTTGCTACCCGGGCATTGTTAGGAGAATCAGCCCTCATTTCAAACACATTGGACAATAGCAGTATCCCAGTGGGTGATCATCAGGCCCACAGGACGCTGAACCAAGCAGCACTCTACGGCTGTGAAGTTTTCCACAGATGTCAGTTGTCACCATGATCACTAGCAGTGACGATGAAAATCACGTGGATGGGGAGGATCAGAGGAACATGGACACAAGTACACGGTTGACACAAACATTAAGGGCCGTCTGAGCCAACCTTGTTCATACACTTCTGATTCAACACAGGCCCTCAGCACACTTGCCAAAGCCCTGATTCTAGCAACCCCCACGTTAAATATTTCACTAAACCCTTCAGCTGCCCCTTTCTGTGAGAAGATGCAGGGCCTTCGGTAAATCAGTTTTTTGAAGGCGACCTCCTGCTTTTGGAGCCCTGATCGGCGTGGGGGCTGAGGGAGAGCAGGGAAGATGCAGAACAGCCACACACAGCGTGCGGCTGCCTCGGCTTTCAGGGCTCGCTCGCTCTCATTCTCTTCTCCTCTCTCTGTCCCTTTCTCTCATGTGGCTCTGGCCTTGAAATAAGCTGATAAAAATTAATTTACAATTTTTTTTACAAAAGCGGTATGTTAGTTCTTTTTATGTGTTTGTATTTATTGACGAGAGAGAGATCAATTTGTTGTTCCGCTTACTTGTGTATTCACTGGTGTATCCAGACAACACTCTAACCAACTGAGCTGCCCAGCCAGGGCTGGCGATTTCTTCATTGCATGTCAGTATCCCGGAGTGCTGGAGGGAAGTCGATTTTTAGAATGCACAGCCTTACATTACAGTATGGCTATATCTCTGTGAGCATCAGCAACTTTTATTTTTAAAAAATGTGCAGGAGTATATTTTATAAATAAAAGTATCGCTTTGAATAACAACATTTATCGAGAACTAGCTGTCAGGCAGGAAGCTTGTTCTTTACATTTATTATCTTATCTGATGCTTTCAAAAGTCCTACCACGTGGGGTCTGTTATTATCCCATTTTACATACTGTAACTGATACTTAAAGAAAACCAGGAGTCGACCTCTAACTTTAATGTCATTTGTTAAGAGAGACTTTCCCTTAGGCCTTATCTAATGCGGCATCACGAAATTATTCCACACCCTATCACCCAATGAATGTGCTGGCTTTAGGGCATTTACTAGATTCTGCGTTTATTCACGGGCTTACATAGTATTGCCTATCTGCTCCACAAAAACGTAGGCCTGTCTTTTCCTCCCTCGCCTGCAGTGCCTTACACCATGACAATACAAGCACAAAACACACTGTTGAATTAATGAGTAAATAAATAAATGAATAAATGGCTTCAAAGTGCAGGCATTTAAGAATTCTCTTTCCTCTGCAATCTGTTAGGCTTTATTTTCTTCCCCCCTGCAGCACAAGGCAGGCATTCAGCAAATTATGAATGTCCCTTGTGTGCTAGGAAGAGTTTATTTCAAATTGAGAGCAAGAGCATAACATAATTTTCTATAGGTCACCACAGACACTGTTAATATGTTCCGAAAATGAAAGACAGCTCCGGAGTTTGCGTGGCCGATTCCGGATATGCAGCCCTTTGATCCTTGATGTCTTTAACTCTACTCGCTCCAAAGCGTGGCTGACAGCTTAACAGAAAATGAGCCATGCCAATAAACATTTACTTTCATCTCTTTCCTAAATGCCCACAGAGCTTCTTCTGCCCAAAGGGTTTTAAAGGTGGAGGTGAAGTTGATCATGTAAATGGCTTTATGAAAAGGCAAGCGAAAGAGAAACATTTCTAAGGCACAGTATTTGTTTTCCAGCTGTGTTACCATGTAGGAATTGCTTCTGAATTACTTAAAATACAGGAGTGTAATTTTAGGAAGTTCCAAGTCTTAAGTTAAAAAATCAGCAAGCTCGACTAGCATGTTATTCGGGTGTCAAAAGCAGCTCTCCCTCCCGTTTTCTCCGGGTACAGAAAGTGCCTGGCCATCTTGCTCCTGCTTTCTCCACCACTGTCACATCCCCACCGACCAGCCCCAACACGGGCTCCATCTTCTCACAGCTAACTCTTCAGTTCGTCATGGCAATGCTGCGTGACCTGCCCCAGAAGTCATCCCCACCAGACCCCTCTCCACGTTGTATGATTCCTCTCCTCCCTGTTCCTAGAACCCTTTTTTTATTATTCTCATCAGAACCTATGGCCCTTACTAGTTTAATTTTCATATTTATGTGAGATCACTTATGGCAGAAACTATGTCTTGTGCATATCTGTGCCCCTAGTCCCTGTCTCAGTGCTTGATGAGTAATGGGTTTTAATAAATATTCATTGAATAATTAATGAATGAGAGGACTGAGTCTGGTTTGTTTCTTGGAGAATGGTGGATGGCCAGTGAGTCTGGGTAGAATGTATCCCATGAGTGTCCTCCCGCTACGGTGCTGATTTCCAGCCCCTGGCACTGTCTGGACCCTGAGCTCGAAACTAAAGCAGCCAAACCACAGGGGCTTGGAACAGGGCAGCGCAGGGCTGAAAAGGCGGAGTGAGAGCAGAAGTTCGCAGGGGACTACATCTTTGACAGTGTACAGGGGAAGCGAAGGGGTCCATTACTCTCGAAGGGTGAGGGAGACTTCTCCAAAAGAACTCAGCCTAGGAAAAAGCTTTTAGCCAAACTCCGGGAGGCTCTACATTACCACTTCCAGGACTATCATAACAGGACAGCCTGTTGCTTTGAAGAATATGTATTTAAATAAGATGGAGCCTCCTTAAACTTCAACTTTCTCAAAGTTTCCTGTGAAGAAACACACAAACATAAGTAGAAAACTTGGAATGTTAAACAACCACAAAAAGAGGAATATAGTTTTTGAAGTGATTTTTCAGTTTTGTACAGAGAAGTAACAATTCCAGAATGCAGTGGCCTGAGACGTGGACCCAAACTGGACTCAGAATTAAAACAGCAACATCAAACAGCCAAGGCAATGAAAAAAGAGATAATTTCCCAATATTATACTTGGCGTATGATTTAGCCAATTTTCTTGAGATAGGGTATTAAAGTTTGCAATAAACTTTTTTTATGCATACATGTTTTATTTATCTATTTAGTATGTGAATTGAATGTAATGCTTTCTGCAATGCAGCTTCTTTCATGGTATTGGATCAGTCCCACTTTGATGACGGTTTTGTTTTAACTTTAAAGATGCGAACCAATTCTTCTAACTTCCTAGTCTTTTGCCTGCATCCGTTGTCCCAGGCTCACCCGCCCACATACAAGTTTTTGACTTTTCCATCAGCTTTGCTTGGCTTACGCCTTCACACTTTTATATACGCCGCAACCTCCCTAACACGCCTACCGTGACCCATCCTTCAGGCGCCCAACGCCTACTCATCATTCGAAGGGCACCATACACTACTGTACCCTTTCCCGTGGGAAACGCTCTCTTGGTGGGCCCTTTCAGAGTGATGTTCCTACTCCCTCGTCCCACTTGCACACTGTGGAGATGAGTCTTCCCTTATTCACCCACGCCCCTCAAAGGACATCTCCGTAGTGTTTGTATTTTCGCTATTGCAGTAAACCTACTCGCGACTCATAACTTTGCATATTTATACAGAATGCTCCAGGATAGGGTAAGTATCATTAAAATCAGCACCTTCTTGAAATGATTTACCTGTGAAGGTATCTGGCACTCTCCATACATTATACTCGCTTCCTCGCTGCTTGGAGGGCACTGTTAGTTTTGATGCTATTGAAAATTGTGTATTTTGTGTAGTCTTTACATTGTCAATGAAAGTCTCTGTATCTGTGGTTATTTTCTTACTCTTAAGTCTAGGTATTTTCTCTTTCATTGCATGCTCTGTATTTGTTTTCTTAAATACGTAATTTATTTAACAAGTCTACTATTATATCATTTTACAATATGTTAATTTTTAGCTTTACCTTTTTTATATTTCCTCACTTTGTTTTCCATACTTAGTCTTTTTTATTCTATAATAAAACTCTTATTGAAAGTTTAGTTAATGTATTTTTATTATTATGGTAAAACTAACATTTTTGTTAGACACTTTTCCTCTGAATATAGTTTTGGCTGTAACTTACAGAATTTGTCGTGTTTTCATTATTGTTGTTATCTAGACACAAACCTACAGCAGTTATAATTCCCTCTTTGACGTTAGAATTTATTATATTTTTTAGTTGGCAGTACTTTTATGTTTATACATTTGCACATACATCAGTTTAATTCAATGTGTCTATGAAATCTAACATGTATTTGCACCGTAGTTTGTTCATTTTCGAGTTGGGGTTTCAAAGACTGAAGACGTACGAGCACCTTACCGCTCATACGTGCCCCCCCACACACACACATCTGGGTCAGTCGTTACACGTCTATGCAGACAGAAACATGTCACTGTGCCACTGTCATGTCTGGTGAGTCAGACGCAGGACGATCATGCTTTCCCCCAACCACGTGCACTCAGGTGGAATCATTTCCGCTTTCGCTGGAGGATACATGACTTTTGTAAAATATTTAAAATATTTTTCCAAACAGAATTATTGGAGCTGCCTTCCGTTTGTGTATAGAATTACTGATGCTATTTTACATTAAATATCTTCACCCACGTTAATTCATTTAACAAGTTTTCCCTGCATGCCTTCTCTGTGCCAGACATTGGGGATACAACGTGCAGGAGATAAAATATTAACCATAATGAGCATTGTGGACCCAGGGGGCACTGGTAGCTCTTCAAGGGCACAGAGTCCCATCAGCGATGGGGATTTGGTTTGAGTAGGTTGATTCTGTCTCATGGAATAGCCATTCTATGGGACATATTTATTGCCCTACAACACTCCGCAAACTTCTTCCTTTGTTTTCTATCATTTTCTGTGCAAATGGTGGTCTGTTTGTCCTTTCTATCTGTAGTATTTCTCCTCTATGTGCTTGTACAAGTTTTATTCATTCTTGAATTTTATTAACCTCACTAAATTGTCTCAATCTTGATAATTTTTTACTGTTTTTTTTTTTTTCAAAAGCCAATGATACCTTGCCCAGTATCCTCTCTGTCCACCTGAATTTACCTGAATTTACCTGTAGATGCAGATGGCTCCCGGGATGCTTGCAGTCTCCCACCTGCAAACCTGAGTCTGCCTCTCGTCTTCCTGCAGGCTTTCCCCAGCACCAGGCGTGCTCTGGGCTGCCTGCCCAGAGTCCCTGCCCCTCAACCAACCTTACTAAGGAGAGTGGGAGTCAGTACGTGCTGCCCCAGCGCCCCATTTTACGGTGCAGTTATTCTGAGGCATGGGGCACCTCGCAGTCCTGACCCAGGAGTTTATCGCAGAAACCATCAACACACTTTTTACTGGCTTTGCCTTTTGTTGGGCCCCTTCTCCCTCTCCCTCTCTTGTGTCCTGAGGTCACCTCTCCACAAAGCAGGTGCACCCACATTTTTGTCTCCAACGAGGGCAACATGATGCACGCTTAAAGATTCGCATAGCCCTCTATTTCAGAAAAAATACTATTTTCTATTCCATAATTATTTGGGTTATTTTGTTCATTAACCCCCATCTTTGTATAGGCACTTAACTTCCAAATAGTTCATTTTATCTTTAATTGCTTTCTCCTTGGCCCATTTCCACTGCGTTCTGTAGGTTTTTCCATAATTGCCTTTCGCATAACTGACTCTATTTTCTGCAAGTCAATTCCATACATTGCTGCTTCTGGTGTGGTTTAAATACAACCACGCAACGTGTTTTAGTTCTTTCCTCAGTGCTGCCTTTTCCCGCTTCGTCACATGCTCTGAACTCAGTATCTCCTGCAGGGTAGTTTGCCCCTGGTCTCGGGTTGGACTCCTTGAGAAGCAAGCAGAGTCTGAGACGGACTTTAGTGTGAAGGATGATTATGAGAAAGTGTTCATGGAATCCACATGCGTGAAAGCTAGAGGAAAAAGACAGGTCCAAGCAGAGGAATGCCATACTCTGGCATAATTCCAAATGACAGCGCCGACCCGTCTCAAGGGGAGCACTGGAAGGAACGAGATTCATTAGTGATGTCCCGTGTAGGACGGCATGGCCAGGCCGTCACAACCCTGTGCTGGTTGGCCGGTGGATGCTGGTGCTGGGGAGCGCTGGAGGGGAGACGAATGGCTCTCTGCCACTGAGGCAATCCCACACAGACAGACCTTGGTCGCCTGCCCTCCAGTGGCTCCAGGAGCACGTCCTTGCTGGGAAGAGCTGGGCGGCACCCCTCCATGTGCATCATTATTCGTTCTCCAGGCATGATTTTTAATTCCTACTTATTTTTATTTCTTTGAGGGTGCAGTTCAATTTTTACTGAAGATTTTCCTTTTTTTTGGAATATTTCTTTAAAAATGGCACTTTTCATCTTTATTACAAATGCAGTGTCTCCGTGTTGTGACAGGGGCACATTTGGGATGTTTTTCGAGATGCCTCATTTCTGCATGTTACTCATCACGGAATCAACAGCTTTTTCTAAGCCATCTCTTTTACCAAGTCCACTGTAATGGAATTGTCTTAATTTGCTGCTCTCCGTTTACCTGAATGCTGTCTCCGTTTTATCCCCCTGATGTCTGTACGGGAGGGCTGGACATGGAGAGTGTGGAACATGTATGTAGCCACTGGACCGTGAGAGGGTGGCATGCACTGCGTCTCAAGTCACAGCCACTTCAGACCAGCGCCCTCTCAGGAAGGCTGCACATTTCCACAGGCCGTGCCCTGTGCCTGGAGCTCTTGGCCTCCTGCCGCTTACGTGGCGCTTGCAGATTTATTCTTCGGCTCTCAGTTAAGCAGTTACAGCTCCTCAGGATCGTTGTCCCTGGTCCCTTGAACCTGATGGCCTTCCCTATTATAACTACTGACAGTAGGCCTTGATGCGAGGTGGAAATAATAATTAAACTGACCTTTCAGAAGAGAACAGTAGCCAGTCAATTGATTGTTCTTGGAAATAAAAGGTTGACTAGGACCCAGAGCAGGTATTCAATACCTTCTGCTATTTTATTTTTACATGTTTCAACAGCACTTAACACAGCGAACATTTGAGTGATTTGGGGTCATTTTTCGAATAACATGTGTCTCTCATTAAACACAAGATTAGGGACCAGATCGGCTTGCTCGCCGCTGTGTCTTAGCACCTCGCACCGTGTCCAAAACCCAGCAGATACTCCATACGTTTCAGTGAAATGTAATGTTGAGTAAATGGATGAATTCAAAACAAATTGTTCACGACACCACATGTTGGTTAGTTAGATGTCCGATTCCATACAACTTGTGACAAATGCTTGCGTTGCGCAGACTTGGTAGGGCAAACATTTTTAAAGTACATCACGAAATAGCTGTTAAAGACCTGTGGTGCTCCTCACCACTGTTGGAAAGAGGCAAAAATAGCTTTGAGGGAATTTAGATCAGAGATAAAATACGTATCCATACCAACAACACATCTAAAGAAGGACCATCAGTCACAAACGACAGAAAGTCATGTCTACAGTAAGCCTCTTACATCCACAGGCTCTGCAACCTCACATTCGAACAACCGTAAATTAATTGAAAAACATGATGACACATTGTTGAGGACATGTACTCTGTAGTTAGGTTTACTGTCATCGTGTCTCGTGAACACGTACCGTCTTTTTTCCCAGCTGTTATTCCCTAAGCAAAATGGTGAAAGAACTACTTACATAGCATTTACCTTGAATTAGGTATTAGAAATCATCTAGAGACAATTCACAGTACATGAGAAGATGTACATAGGTTATACGCAAATGCCATGCCATTTTATGAGGGACTGGAGCACCCATCGATTTGGATATCCATGGGGGTCCTGGGACCCCACCCCCCACAACACCGAGAGATGACCAGACCATACTCATTATTCTCGTGAATGTTTAAGGTGAGTCGATGGGAAATGGTACTAATTTCTCATCAATATTTTTAAGTTAGTAAACGAGAATGTGGACATTTTGACATTTAACCAGCTCATCATAAAAGTGTCAGAGTGATTTTTCAAATGGTTGGAAAAGTGGGCTTTAACCTTTTTGTTCTGTTCTAGCTTGTGGTGAAACACTCTGAAATCACCCAAGGGAAATTAACCTTTTAAATTCCATGTTGTTATAATTAGAACACTTCATTTCTTCCAGCCTTCAAAGAGTTCTTATTGGTGAAATCTACGCCAACTAATATATTTCTTCTCGATTTGCATGTTTCCAAAACAACTACAAGTTTTACACTTTATAAAATCCATGTCCAAGCTTATTACAGCTCAACGGTCTTTCCTGGCGAATGTGTGAAATTTATTTATGCTCTAGTAACCTGAAAAATACCTCACATTGCAAATAAAGATCTCTGAATGTCAAACACTCTGAAATATTTTCCAAAAAGAAACCGATGGTCTTATAAAAGTCTATTTTGTTCCAAAAATATATATATATCAATTGTCCCTCCTCTGGAAAATAATGGAATGTTCACTTTATATGTTATGACTACTGGTCCTCTTCCCCTGGGGCTCTTGGCCTTCCCAGCCAGCATCCCTAGCCCCTCTTAGAGACACTGTCTAAGCTCTTCAGTCTCAACGCTGCAATTCTCATAGAAAATGTTACTTTGTCCACAAGGGTATATTGCACTTTAAAGAAACTGAAAATCTACAATGGTACATTACCAATAATATAGTGGTAAAAGCAATGGTATATTGCCTTTATAGAAACTGAAAACCTTCTGGAGAACTATAATCTGATACTTTCTAAAACATAAATATATTTGTTCTGTGATCAACACACTTCTGACATGAGCAGGAATTTATTGCATGGGGTGAGAACTCCATTGCCTTGTAAACTAATCACTTTGGAACCAGAAGAGTGTGAAATAGCTTCTGAAACGCCTAAATGTGCCATTCCGTGGTTTCAAAAAACTTTCACCCTTATTTTTTTTTAATCTTGAGCATAAATGGCTTTGAGAAATCCCCTTACTCTTGCTAGACTATCTCACTGAAATGAGTAAACTATCCAGCCCATTTCAGAGAGAGAGAAACTGAGTCCCAAGGAGTTTAGGGATGTACCGTATTTTGCCATGTATAATGCATATTTTTTGCACAAATTTTTGAGTCAAAAATAAGGGTGTACATTATACATGGGTAGTATTAATTCTGTATCTATATAAATGTTTTTAAATCTTTTATTTATGCTTATGCATTAAAAGTGTAACTCTAGAAAGCAATGATATCAGTATGCAAAATAATACCCTGGAATATCATAATTGGTTTTATATAGAAGTAAAAAATTGAATTAAAACAAAAGGGTTTTTTCCCTGAAAGTTGGGGCCAAAAAGATGGATGTACAATATACATAGGAGGGCATATACATGGCAAAATGCCGTATCTAGTACATTCGTCCGGGTGCTTAGTTTTAGGCAACAGAAGCTGAATAGGGCATATTTACATGATGGCATGTATGGAACTGGAGAGCATCATGCTAAGTGAAACAAGCCAGGAGGTGAGAGACAAATACCATATGATCTCACCTATAAGCGGAACATAATCAACAAAAGAAAAAAGCAAACAAAATATAACCAGAGACATTGAAATTAAGAACAATCTAACAATAACCAGAGGGGAGGGGGAGGGGACAGTGGGGAGAAGGGTTTTCAGGAACTACTATACAGGACACATGGACAAAACCAAGGGGGAGGCTGGAAGCAGGGGAGGGGGGTGGTTTTGGCTGGGGTGGGGGGGAGTGGTGGGAGGAAAATGCAGACAACTGTAATTGAACAACAATAAAGCAATTTTTTAAAAGGGTTTTAATCAGCTCCCTGAGAGGGAGAAAAGCCGTATTTGGGGGTCATCGGGGGCAGTACCCAGAATCAAGTCCCAGAACTGATCCATGGCCACCCCCAGAGCCTGCGGGGTGGCAGCTGCCCCATTCTCACTGAGACCGATTCTTTCCCATCTTGAGGTCTTTCCAACGATAGCTGCGGATTCAAAATCCGCATCAGCTGAATCTATTTGGTGCAGTCTGGGTTACGTATCCGGATTGCAAGTCAAGCCACAAAAAAAGCACGAGTAGGGAACTATCTAGAATTATGAAGTTCTCTGGCGCAAGGCAAGTTTGGTCTGATAACACGGGAACTGCATGAACATAGAAAGGGTGTTACTCTACTGCATAGACCGCACCGAAAACAGCGCCCTTTCTCTCTCTCCTAGCACCAGCTCTCTCTCCCCCCTCCCCTCCCCTCCATAGCTAATCAGTTTATAGGAATAAGACATGCCATCTAAAGACATGGTTTGCATTGTATTTCATACTGTTAAATCCACAAAGGTGATTGCCGACATCTCTTGGCACCCCGAACACACACGCAGCCTGTGTTTTCATGCCCTGACAGCTAACTCCTTTACACAACTGGGAAAGGGAAGCCAGGTCAGACCTGAGGATCCCGGGGTGAAAGCAGGCCACGCCTCAGCAGTGGATGCTCAGCTGGATGACTGCACGGGGAGAGACAGCCAAGTACGACGTGAGGCTACAGGGCGGAGGGAGAACAAATGCACGAAGGGGCATCACCTTCTTCAAGTGTAAAACACCAAGTTCTCCAGGAGGCTCAGGATGAAGGCAGGTCGCAGCCTATACCAATGGCCCTGGGTTGTCCCCACGCAATACCGTATGTTTACTTAAGTAGGGAGCTGGTTTCCTTACAAGTGATAGCACTAGTGAGACACAGCCTGGGACCAGGCATTGAGGGGGTCCTGGCTTCCTCACCCCCCCGCCAGTCCCCACTGCTCTCTACCCTCCACTACTGGGTTCCAGCTCTGGGGTAAGTCTTTCAGCCTTTCTCACCACCTTTTCAGCCCCTTGTACCATTTCTTACCCTGTTTTCACTGCCTTAACCTGTGTTCTCCGTTCCTTCTTTCTCAGTAAACT
Organism: Anoura caudifer; assembly: GCA_004027475.1. Lineage (NCBI taxonomy): Eukaryota > Metazoa > Chordata > Mammalia > Chiroptera > Phyllostomidae > Anoura > Anoura caudifer. The sequence goes on along the minus strand of PVKU01003509.1, from coordinate 72,255 downwards.
TCAGCTCATCACACACCTTCCCACAGAAGACCTTCCTGACCCACCTGGCCCCGTTGGAAGTGAGCTGCCCACAGAGGACCGAGAGCCGGGGCTATCGATGGCAGGTATGGGACGCCTCCGACTCGTCAAATCATGTCAGAATACCTCTTGCCGAAGCGATCCTGAAGTCTCTCTAAGCCTGTGACGCATGAGAGCAGAGGCCCTGGCTGATGGGCTGAACGCTGCACCAGGCTCCTGCCAGTTCGTCTAGAGGCCAAACCAGAATGGGTTAGTTCACCCAGGGAGCAGCTGCAGCGGGGAGCTGGTAACTGCGGCACTGGGATGAGACTGGCAACGGGAAGACACGCACTCGCCTTCTCTGCAACCCCAAATCCCGTAAAATTATCTTTTTAATTGAAAATGAAAAAAAAAAAAAAAAAAAAAGCTAGGCTAGATTCCTGAGGCTATCGATAGCCATCTACTTCAAATCTTTCCATTTCACATCTTCCCGCATGGGATTCACAGTTAGGAAAATAACAACACAGCACATGAAGCACATGACACATTTTCATCAGTACTAAGTAATAGAGAAAGAAAAAATATATATTTAATTATAGACCTAAGAAGGGTGGTGGGCCATGTAAGCATGAAGAGTGTAAAAATGCTATATATATTGAAAATCTAGAAACTGCAACTTTAAAAAGTGGGAAAAGAAGGAAGAAGGGAAGAAAGAAAAATAAAATCATTGATTGTAAATAACCAATGATATAAAAAAATACCATTTAAAACTGACAAATGAGATGGTAAAACTGTGAGGAAGACAAGGAGACTGGGGACGTGTATAAAAGCCATACATGTAGAGACGAGAACCAGAACGAAAACGCAAACCCGGTAAAACAGTTTTAATGTATAAGAAAAAAGAAAACACCCATGCAAAAATTTAAATCAAAAAATAAAATATTTGTGAGAGATTAGACCCAAATTAACTATCATATCAGTAATGGTAAGTCCGTTTACTTCATGCATTACAAAAAAATATGTTCACATTCCTAAAACGTTAAATTGTCATTATTTTTAATTCAAAATATTAGAAACTACCTGACTACTAAATGATGAAAAATGATTAAAACAATAATGGGTGTTATGTAGCTGTGAACTTAAGAGAAAAATCTCAATGAGTTCACTGGTGTACAGATTTCCAAGACAGACAGGGTGCTATCTTTTCAGTAAGAAAAGAAACACATCTCTGCTATGTTTTCTATGCTACACAGCAAATAACCACAAATGTAGCAGCTTGAAACAACTTGTGTTTTTATTTTTATCTCACAGCTTCCATGGGTCAAAAACCCGGGCAGAAGAAAGCCCAACTGGGTGCTCTCTTGACAGTCTTACAAGGTTTCGATCCACTGTCATCAGGGCACCACTCGTTTCTGGAGTGTGGGCTCCTCTCCCTCGCCCATGTGGTACTGACAGAACTCAGCCCTGGGGTACAGGAGTGAGGTCCTTGCTCCCCTGCTGCCTCTCAGCTGGGGCCACCCCCTGTCCTCAAGGGGCCCCACTGTTCTCTGCCACGTGGTGCTTTCACAGGTCTTCTCACAGTGCGGCAGGCTGCTGCCCCGAAGCCAGCACAGGAATCTCTCTTCTCCCCTCCCGTTTTATGTGATGTAACATCACCAAGGGAGTGAGCTGGGACATGTTTCCAAAGTCGCCCCCTGTACTCAGGGTGGGGATTATGCCAGGTGTGACCGACTTACTGGGGGGTCATCTTAGAATTCTGCCCATCACAGTACATACAACTGCCTAATTTTTACTAAGTACAACAACACACAGAAACAGAGAGAGAGAGAGGATAAACCGGAAACTTACAAAACCTATTACCTAAAACTAGAACAGAAGGAGAGGTAAATGGGTATTTTAAAAGAAAAAGCGGAAATACTTCTCTGAGCCCTGACTGGTGTGGCTCAGTGGACTGAGTGCCAACCTGTGAACCAAAGGGTTACCAGTTCAAATCCCAGTCAGGGCACATGCTTGGGTTGCAGGACAGGTCCCCAGGAGGGGGCGCACAAGAGGCAACCACACATTGATGTTTTTCTCCCTCTCTTTCTCCCTCCCTCTCCCTCACTCTAAAAATAAATAAATAAAATCTTTTTTTAAATAAAAAAATACTTCTCTGAGTATCTTTTACAATTTTGTTTTTCATTTTGGAGCCAATAACATTAAATAAGCAACAAAACAACAACGGGGAAATAAATTGTGAAACTGGATATAAGCCGACTCAAATAGAGTCAGTTATCTTTCTTTTTTCCCTATTTTTCTATTACAGTTGACGTACAATATTATATTAGTTTCTGATGTATACCATAGTGATTACACATTTATATACTTTATTAAGCGATCACCCCAGTAAGTCTAGCATCCATCTGACACCCCACATGATTATTACAATATTATTGGCTGTAATCCCTATGCTGTACTTTATATCCCTGTGACTATTTTTATAACTCAAATGAATAATACAACCCCACTTTAGGTGTGGGGAGACTAAGCTAAATAACTTTGGAACTTGTACTTTGTTTATTATACACGCTCAGTCAAAACCCGAAGTACAAGAGCAGCAAACAGACACTGAATTCTCATTAGTAGTTTGGCTTCTTTCACTGGTATGAGGAAAGCAATTCTGAAGTGATTTCAAGCGTATCAAAGAACTTAGGAATAACTCTATTTGTGCTTTTGAGAGCCAGGGTTTTACTGTGAAGGAAGGAAGATAACCAATGTGGAAGGAGGGAAACTATGGAGGAGCCCTTAGGGTTAAGTTGGAACTGAGGGGATCTCTCCTAGCTTGGTCCCTGGAAGGGCCTGGGTCAACGACATCCTCGTAGTAATGAGGGCAGCTGCTCAGGTCTTGGCTCCTAAAAGGAACCAGGGGGTCCTGGAGAAATGGCTGTTTCCATGTTTGGGAAAGAGAAAGTGCAGGATGGACCTGGAGCCTCTTGTTTCACTGCAAAGTAAACAAGTGATCCAAAAAGAAAAATAAAAAGTGAGGACATATCGGTGAGACGCAGAAGTCACCTTGAGGCATAACTTCCCACTATGGTTGTTTCTGGGGAAAAATTTAGTATAAAAATAAGCAAACCAGTACTGGACTATAACCCACCGAATAAAATAAAAATCAAAGAGAGAATGAAAGAATAAAAAGATGACAGGCAGATGAGAAGGAGAAAGCTCTTTTGATACTCATAATGCCAATCAAGAAACACACAAGAATGGTTAAATTAGAAAATTCCTACTTGTCCGCCTTAATAGTGAAATAAATCAGGAATGAATCACCCATAGGTTCTAAATCTACGACGTGTAGGTTGAACACAATCTCGATACGGCTTTCTGCAAATGGTGTGACGAAAGGAACGATGGTAACTCCGGACTGAAGTGCACAGTAACCTCCTGACGTGATGCTCAGACGCACGCAACGCCACCCGCGTACACATTCCCACATGTGCCGCAACGCCCAATCTGATCAAGCAGCACCAGGCAACCCAAATTGGGAGACCATCTACAGAACCACTGCCCTGTCGCCTTAAAAAATGGCAACGCCCTAAAAGACCAAGAAAGGCCGAGGAACGGTTCCAGATTAAAGGAAGCTAGAAAACATGGACACTAACTAAACGTAGTGTGCGATACAGACCAGATACTGTGAGGGAGGGCAGGGTGGGGGGATGCTGGCAACGTCAATTGTGGGAAAATTTCTTTTAATTGGAATGTAGATTCAGACTAAACAAACTTTGTACCAATGTTAAATTTTGTGAATTCTGTAACCACTGGATTTAGGTTAAAGAATATCTTTGTTTTAGAAAATACTGAGAAGTAACGTATTTAAGGTAATAAAATGAGAAAGGTTATAAAATATCTGCAACCTTTATTTCAATGGTTCGCAAAAAATTATAAAGAGAGAAAGAAAAGAGTAAGTGAACCTGGGAAAATGTAAGTAGGACGAGGGCTGTTTTTTTGTGGGTTTTTGTTGTTTTTTTTTTTTTATTCTCTCAACTATATGGTAAGCTTGAAATCATTCTAAAATGAAATGGTAAGAAAGGAAAAAGTGGGGCTGGGAAGCAAGAATACCATCAGACAAGGAGAAATGCTAACACACCTTGGAATACCTATTGATAAAATAAATGGTTTCAACATATATGGTTAGCACAAGGCAAAAGGGGGACCTGGAGGGAACCTCAGCCCAGTGCAGGCACAGAGGAAATTCTGGACTTGCACAGGTAACTGTGAAAACATCAAGCCAACACACAGTGGAGCAGGCCAGCCGCCTGGGTATCTCCAAAAGTGATTAATTAGGGAGCAGTTTGGGGGCCACTTGGTTGCCAGGCCTCTCCCACAGCAAATTTGTCCTTGGCCTATAAACTCAGACCAGCGCAGTGCATTTGGGCACAGGGGCCCACCCTCCTCTGTCCTACAGGCCTGGTGTGCGACTTCCTTTTGAGATCAGTTCAAACACCATTTCAGTGAGACCTTCTCTTACTAAAAACAACACTCATTTTCACTCTCTTGTTACCATCCCCTGCTTTGTTTTTCTACCATACTACATTCTTGCATGGTTTTATTAAATTCTTTCTTTTACTCCTGGAATGTAAACTCCATAAACGCAGAAAAATTGTCTCTTTTGTTCACTGAGTCTATAGCCTGGCCCAGGTGGTGGGTGAAAGATGAACGTTAACTGAATGAATGAATCAATGAATGAGATGTGATCAATAAATTCAAGCCCCATTTATTGAGGACTATCACACCTAATCTCATTAGCTCCCTAATCTTATTAGCTGGCTTCCAAGCAATGGGTAAGTGACAATAGCCTTAGAAGTCACCCAGTTATGGCCAGAAGTCTCTGTGTCGGTTGTATAATAAATGGAAAGCAAATCCCAGTGGCCTGGGCCCCCTCGGAGAAAGGCAGGCATGCTGCAGAGCCAGAGAAGACGCGGCAAGGAGAAAGGAAGAGAAAACAAGTAACCCCCACCACTTCAAGAGTTAGGTTCCATGTTTCACCTTAAGCAACCTGCAGGGAGAGGCAGCAGGTAGACAGGACAAGAGAGGCCACAGTGGTGACTGAAAATGGACCCCCTGTTTTTGTGCCATCCCCTACATGAAGCTGAGATCCACCAGGGAACTTAGGTGCCAGGCTTCTGCCTCCAGGGCTCGTCTTCTCCTTCCACTCAGCAGGGGGCAGTGTAGTACAGTGGGAGAAGCCCTCGAATCCCCGCCTCTACCTGTCCCTTGGCTGGTGCTCTACTGCATGCTCTCCATGAACCTGAACTTCATTTGCATCGTAAGTGCTAATAGTTTAAAGCAAGTCCATTAAAGCATTTTAAACAATTATTTCAGAAAATGGAAAAACACAATATCTATCAGTGAGAGATAAGTTAATCTTATACAGTCGGAAAAGAGCATGTGATCGAAGAGCATCATGGCCATGGCAAAAGCTTGTGCTAAATCAGTACAGTATGAGGTTACTAAACAGTATATTATCCAATAGCATAAAGCTAATTCTGTAAAAATTATTATTAATATTATTAATAAGTATTAGTTCACAGATTAAATTATAAAAAGAAATTGTTTAGTATGTTACTAATACAAGATATTTCTGGGTAGAAGAATTATTGATGATTTTTATCTCTACAATACTTCTCTGATTTTCCAAAGGAATACAAATAATAGCACAATAATTATAATAATAAACAATTATATAGCACTTACTGGGCTCCAAGAACCATTCACACATATTGTATACATTCATTCATTTAATCCTCACCACAATTCTGAAAGTGGGTATTATGATTATCATAATACCCGTTTTAGGGTATAAATAGGAAGAAAACAAGGTACAGCCAGTTTAAGATTGTTGTCTAAGATTTTACAATGTGGGCATTGCCTTTATGAGGTTGGCAGGCCAACAAATGTAACAACAAGTAAACTCAGGTTTTGGTGGCGAAAATCTCTTTTGCTTCTATGGCTCTGTGATCTAAGGCTGATGTCAGGGAGATCTGACTGGAAGGGGTTGCTTTTACACCTGCCTCTAACAGAAACATTATTCAGGAAACCTCTGGCTCCTCTCGGACAAATATCACAGTTTACTTCACGGACTCTCAGGGAGCAGGGAGGGCTCACCAAAATGAAACCTTGAAGCCCAAGTTCACAACACTTATCAGCCAAAGGCTGCGCAGGGGATCCATTCGATGTAGCAGGCGGTGGTGACGGCTCACGGTAGCTTTCATTGCCCCAGAAACAGCATCGAACATCTGAAAGGCTGGGTCTGCGCTGTGACTCCTCTGTTCACTCCCAGACGTAGCAACCCCACCCTTCCCAATTCCCCACAGGCGCAGCGGTCACCATGGCGGCTCCACTTTAGATGCCTTCAGGCCACAGAAATTAACCCTAAAACTCCAGAGCTCTATCAATAGTGCCCATGATGCTATGTATTCCTATAGCCATGGTCTAAAATAAGATGGCCTTTAATCTAGGTTTCCAAGCTGCATTCCTTAGGGGGGGGGACCTAGGAGCATGAATTAGAAATCATATGCTTCATCCAAAGCATTTCCACAGATAGAAAAAGAGTTTTAGTAAAGATTTTTAAGAGATTTTTTTCCCTAAGGATTAAACATGTAATGATCCAGTGATTAAGCCCGACACGTCTTTTGACGATTGGAGTGCCGGGAACTAGCAGGGGATGCAGCATCGCTGTGAATCTCCCAGTCCGGCTCCTACACTGACTGCTGAGTGCAATTTCTACGATCACCCTTCAGTACAAGTATTCTTTACTGCTATCAACACACAGGTGCTTTGACTCCCAGCCTAAATCTACATGAACATTCCTTGTACAGCCCCACCTCCCTTGTTCAGCCCCTGGGATATCAGTTGAGGTCTAAACCCCACCCATTCACAAAGGTCCAAATTCAAACTCCCTGTCCCAAGAAGGAAATAATAATAACAACCATATAAGCTTTTGTTTATAAAATATTTCACATATATCAGCCACCCTGTTATGGATGCGACTTGCTTCCCCCAGGGAAGAGAAAGGTCATTTCCTTCTCAATAACTTCCCATTGCACATCACTGCTTGCTTCTGCAAATTAATGGGGCTGAAACCCTTGGGAGGTCAAGGAGGAAGGAGGCGGGACAGGAGGAAGAGGAAGAGGGCAGCAGCTGGAGAGAGCTAGGGGAGCAGGAGGAAGCCATGGTAACGTGCAAGACGCATGTCTAACCACCCGCGACTTCCTGTTTTCTCTTCCTGGAGGGCGAGTCCTGAGACTTGAAGGGTTGACTTCACGTAAACACATGACTGTAGGTGTTGCAGAGTCATGAGGCAAAAACAAAAACAAAAACCTACTTTAAAGGAAGTATATAAACACTAGGATTACGGTGACATAGAAAGAGCAAAGAGCTTTTCAGTCTCAGAGATCCAGGTCGCTTTAATTTCTTGCTTAAAAAAATGGAACGGGAAATACTCCTCTTCCAGGATTCCTGAGAGGGTGAAGTGGGCGAGACCGGTGAGAGGCATGGTCACAGCACCTCCCACCCAGTAGGTGTTCACAAGCTGCTGCTGTCTCGTTCTTCCTGCTAAGTCAGGGGTCCTACATTTGTCCATGAGCTCAAGGCGCTGAATCCTCAGAAGGCAGAGACTCTTTCTCACCTTCACATTATATTTTTATTGACACACACCCGCCAGGGGTGTCTTCTGCCGTCCATGGTGAGAATGTTAAAACAAATGAACATTCAACTTTTTAACTTTGCGCACTAAGGTCTGGCCCTCTGAGCTGTATGCACCTTTCTGTTTTCCCGGGAACCTGCCCGGGGGTGGGGGGGGGGGGGCGGGGAAGAAGGCAGGTCCCTGCTCTCTGCAGATTGGCAAGCCATGTTTCCGCCTCCAGATCCTTGATACTTGATCCTTCAAATCACTTTGGCTTTTCCGGGGAAGTATCTCTATTTTCACCTCCTCTCCAGAAAGGTCTCACGGGCTTATTTCTAGCCTCTTCAGAATGTAAACTGTGCAAGGCAGTGAATTTTTCTCTAGCATATTTCCTCATGTGCCACACCGGCTGCTCGGCCTGGGACGTCATAACTTACTAGGAATTGCAGCTGCCAGTGCCACTGGGGGAACACAGCCATGGCCCCTAAGCCATACAAAGCCAGCTCAGAAGCCCAGGCCTGCACCTTTATCACCCTCCGGCCCCTACCCACCCACTTCCCACCTTCCTAATCATACGTGCTATTCTTTGGCCACCGCAAGTATTTATATTTTATTAACCTGACTGTGAGTTTCCTGCATAGACCTCTAATGCTGTAATTTTTTTTTTTTTAATTTATGTGCCCAGGAGCTTTCAGCAATAGAGACATTTTTTTTTTTCCATTTCCTAGAGCATAAAAAATCACAATGGGCACGAGTCCCCTCCTGCCTACTCACCCACTAGAAACATCTTATTTGGCGAGCCCTGGATTTATAGCATCATATTTATCCAACACACCCTGAAGAATGGTACTCTCCACCAGAGATACATGAATATTTTGTGTTCAGTAGCACATCGGTATTTTTCAGGAACTTGCATTTAATGAGGCTTGGGGGTTTGCCATCCTGAGGACCCTATTTTTTACACTGCTATATACACCCACACACAAGGATACATACACACTCACACACATGCATGCACGCACACAGTGCAACTGCTGTATTTAAAAAGACATCCATCTCAATAAGTGTCCCGTTCCATCATCAGCCACGGACCACGTGCCCTGGCTTCCCTTCGCTTTAGGAAACGTACACGTGTTGGAAATCCAATTTGGCGCCGTGACTTTTTTCCTTCCACAACAATGCCTGCAGCTCAGGGAAGCAGTCGGCAGCGAGGGTGGCGCAAACCTGACTGCAATGCCACGGAGGTCGAGAGTGAGCCGTGGCAACTGTTCTCCAAGAACAGGCTGTTAGGGTGGCCTTACCACCAGGACAGCGTGGCCCGAGCTCTGGTCTGCCACCCCAGCTGCAGGCAGGCTGTTGGAGGATCGACTGATCCCTCTCCTCTCTCAGCTGCCTCATCTGTAGAACGGGGTGTGATTCACCATCCTCCCTCTGTCAGGGACCGTTCAGAGGCCTGAGTGGCATGATGCATCTGACAATGATGCTTGACTAATAATATAATTATCTTTATGTTAAGTTAATGTATTACCTAAACATCTGATAAATCACAAAAGACATTCATAGTATCAAATTGTATTTAGTTACTGTCTTTGTGTATAGACTACCTTTTCTCCTTACCACCATCAGTTACTTTAGAATTTAGAATTTGGATGAATGCCAGTAAAGCTTTTGTAATTTTTGTCAAGATAAATTAAAACTTGCAAGATCTGATCACAGCCTGTCACCAACACTTGGGTCTAGTAAACAGGCTTAATTCCTTTCTCCTGGTCACAGCACCTTGAGCCCAGTGGAGAATTAAATCCCACCCTGTCCCCAGTTTAGCCTCCATGGGGCTGCTGACGTGCCTGGGTTGAAGAGACACAGACTTCAAGACATACGATCAGAGAGACATGAAGCTCTAGTCACTCAAAATCCTGTTTATTTTCTGAGGACTATAGATATTCCTTGCCCCAATCTTTGGGCAAATGGCCTCATGCAATAAATCCCAATGGACGTCTACCCCTGAACAATGCACCTATGCACTGATTTTTTTTTTTTTTTTCCTAAAAATGAAGGAGGAAACTGCCATCATCCCAGCCTAATGTGTGACAAAACTCTCTTCCCCACTATTCGCTGCCAAGAAGACGGGAAGGAAAATATAACTCCAGCATAGAAATAAAGATTGATTTTTGGCTCATGTGATGCTTCAGAATAAGTTAATGACTCCCCTTCACCACTCATTGCACCTCGTGTTACATTAACCACTTCCAGGTAAGCTGAGAAGTTAATTTCTATAGGAAGCGAATCAGAGAATGTCTTAATAAGAGTAAGTTTAAGGCATGGTTTATAATTGAGAGGTTGCTCTGTTAAGACCCACAAGGATAAAATAAGCCCTTTACTCAGCCAAGCCAAAGGTATAGACAGCCCAGAATTTTGCTCCTAATCACTTCAGGGAGGCTTTCTGAGAACCAGCGGATGCCGGAACCACCCACTGAGATGTAAAGGTCATTTGGTTCCAAAGAAAGTTGTCAAGAGTGAATCATTTCAGCGTTGGATGAGAAGGTTGCCAAAAGAAAATAACAATAATTTGAATGAATTTGTTGAAAGAAGGGAATAGGTTTAGATAAAAAAATCTTTCGATGCTAAAACATGAACAAAAGAGAGTAAACAAGGGAAGAATCAAATTAAATAAATGTTTTACAAACACTGCTTTAGGTTCTTTTTACCACCATAAAATGCTGTGTTCACTATTCAAAAAATACAGGAAAAAAGTACCAATAATTTCCATCACTCATGTCCCAGAAATGAGCATGTCTAGCGCTCAGGTATATGCCCTTGTGCGCATTTTTCAGCTTAAATTTTATTTGTTACTTTACATAGTTTTAGCATTAATATGATGTAGAATGGTGTATCCTTCTACATGTACTGTATAACTTTACATTCTTCTCTACTTATACTTAACAATATAAGTTTTAATTGTTGTATTATAAGCCTTAGAATAGCATGATATTTTTTGCTTTTTTATTATTTTTAATTATAAAATTATACAGGGTCCGGCAGAAGTAACGGTTGGTAGGGTATGTGAATGTCTTGCACAAGATGGGCAGCAATTTGAACATTTCACCTAAAATGCCATATGGGGTGCTGGAGTGTAATATTGTTATATTACAGAATTACATGCTAACGATTTTGTAATAAAAATCATAAAAGCTCATAACCCAGAGCATCACTTCTGCTGGACCCTATATATGTTAACACAAGTGTAAAACTGCAATGTGAAATCCCTCTTCCTTAGTGTATATTCCCCGATCGGGATGTAGACATAGATAACAGACAGACAGACAGACAGACGAGGGAGAAGGACAGAGAAAGCACAAATACCGGATCATGCTCCATGCATTGCCTTGTGGTTTACTTTTTGACTCAACAGCATAACAGGATACCTTACAGTTACTGAGCTTATTCTGTTTAATGACTGTGCAACATCCCTTAATATGCTTGAGTAATAATTGATGTACTGATGGACATTTAAGTTCTCTTCAGTGTTTTGATGTTCCAAGGTTGCAATAAACTTTCTTGTCAACTTTGAGTTTTTCTGTGTAAGAGTTAACTTAAAAGCAGAATTTGTTGGTTATCAGTTTTACATATTTTGTGTATGACTGGTACTGACAAGCTGCTCTCTAAAAATGTTGTACCAATTTACACTGCAGTCTGCAGTGTGGGGAGTGCCATATTCTCTCCAGCCTTAATAACAATAGAGATTACGCTCTGTCGGTCTTTGAAAATTCAAATGTTTAAAGAAGAGTAGTCTGTATTTTTTATTTCATTGAACAATACATAGTTTGAGCTTCTTTTCATAAATGTATTATTCATTATTTGCTAAATTGATGTTCAAATCTTTTGGCCATTTTTATGTTGTTTTTATTCACTATTTTAAATTACAGTAAAATATTCCAAACAATGGAGACAATATTCTATGATTTTTCCAATACTGAGAGAAATTATGGGATACACATCTGCGTGCAAAAAAAACTTTTGTACTATTATAAATTATGTACTTAGGATAGATATGTTTAATTCGACTTTGAAGTTAGAATATATACATTTTAAATATTCATAAATATATTAAATTCTTACATTGTTTGACATTTTCTAAATAATCCCAACAAAGAAGCAATACATAATAGTGCCTCTTTCACTGAAGATTAGAAGTAAACAGCATTACTTTAACAAAACTGTGGCTGATTAAGCAGTTGAAAATGTACCTCATTTTCAGAAAAAAATGTATTTTACTAAGAATAGTGTGGTTGCATATTTTTTCCATTTGCTCACCGATCTCTTTTTCCTCTTGCGGATTTCGCGCGTGGGGAGCTCTACACCGCTGCCGGTGTCCCGCTGTTCCGGGGCCCCGCCCCTTCCGGTTACTAACGATTAAAAGGAGGGAGAAGTCGCTCCGGACCTCCCTTGGTTGAAGAGACTTTCACCCAAATGCTCAGTGGGAGTTTTTTTACCCGCATTTTTCCTTACAATATGTAAAGTTAATCTACGTTCTACTGTTAATGGAGTGGGTCCCTTTAAGAAATGCATAGTAAATAACCAAGGTGGCCGAAATTACTTACTTGGAACACAGAAAAATTCCAAAGCTTTTTTGCTAGTAGCTAGCTTTTCAGTAGCTGACAAGCTCTGAAAAGGCTGGGTCGGATAAGGAACTAAAGAAGGTTCCCAAAATTTTCCATTCTTTACTCCCATTCCAATCCTTTTTTGGGTTGTTTAAGACAGAGGATCCAGCGGGGTTTTGCTCCCTGCTCTGTATTGCTCTTGGTTTCTCCCTTCCGGCTGGGAACATTCAGTCACCTTTCCATTCGTTCCATACTTTTTTAGTGTCTAGAAGTCTTCAACGTTTACCCAGTATTTTTTTCATTTGATTTTACCAGATATTAAGCCAAAGAAATTCTCCCTATATTAACTTCCACATGGCTGCCAGATTTTATATGAGTTGATTCTTACCTGTTTCTAAATTGTTTGATTTTTAAAAATATTTAACCCTTTAACCTATCATGAATTGACTTTGGTATATGTTATAAGTTTGGTATATGTGCTATGCGTTATTATTGAATATTTTTATTTACGTATTAATTGATCAAATTTCTTTACCTTAAGCTGAGTTATTATTAAACTATAGTCTGTCCCAGAGTTAGCCACGTCTTAGTTTGTATTGACAGTTTTTCTTTTTTATATCAGTACCCTATTATTTTTATTATTATAGCTCCATAACATTTGAATAGTTCTTAGAACTGGCCTCCCAGTTCCATTTCTTTTTCAAATTTCATTGCCCGGTTTTAGCTGTTCCATAACCACTTCATTATGTGATAGAGGAATGGAGAGAGCCCGTCAGTGAATGAGTCACACCATTTAACGAGTGACACCATTTCATGGCTATCTTCGAGGAGGTAGCCATGATAGGGGAGGAAGCGCCAACCTCCCCGACGCCATCCAGCAGCCACAGGACAGCCAGAAAGCACGAGTGTAAGCCAGCCATGGCTTCCAGTCTGGTGAACTGAGGTTAGGAATGACGTGAATGATTGGTGAATCAGTCAAAAGCCATGTAAGTGGGAGTCAAGATGGACAAGGATACAGCTACAAAGTGAAAAACTGTGTCTCAAGGCCCACTTTACTTAGTTCCAGAAAATGCTTACTTGTGCAGTAATTAGTTTGGCTTTGTTAGTATATATTGCTAAAGTAATGAAAGGCATCAGATAAGACTGCTCAACAAATTTAAGCTAATAGCAACTTCTGTCATCTTGTCATTTAAGAAAGTATAAAATAAATCTTCATAAAAGCTATTACAGAAAAGTTAGGCCTGGGTCCCCTTTTACTTGTATAGTGTATGGAGAAATGTAAGTTGCTTTTCAAATTTTCGAAACTTAAATAAAGTGTTCTTATTGAATTTGGAGTTATGTTTTTCAAATGCAAAAAAATATGTGAAACTTTCAAGAATTGAAATAATTTAGGTGTCTGAATGAAAGTTACAACTGTCACCAAGGCACAATAAGTAAATAAAAAGAGAACTTTCAAGCCAGTATTAAAAGACTAAGCTGCACAAGTTACAGAGATGGCATTTTCTTGAAGCAAAAAATTACCTGTGGCCTGGCCCTGAGAAATGAATCTCATTCACTTGCAGCATAGTAATAGGAAATGCTGGATTATTTCTCCCTTAAAACAGAAATTGAGATTATATTATACATTCATTAGCCCCAGGGTCTATCCACTAAAGCTAACAGTCAACCATGCCATTTACAAAAATTTTTGATTATTGGAAAAACACACGCACTCACAAACATATACACACAATGAATCTAGTAAAATGCAGAGAACACTTAGAGTTGAGTAACCTGGGTGTGAGTTACAGTTTCCCCTGTTTTTAAATGATAAAATCTTGGTCAGGGCATTTAAATTCAGAGACTCAATTCCTCCATCTGCATAAAGTGAACAATAATAGCACTCATTGATCATTCAATAGATCATTGGAGCATGTGAGCACGAAATGGTACATAAAAGAGTGTTAGGTCTTATGAAGCACTGTATGAAAAATGAATTATGATTACAAAGGCCTTTACAATAATCACTGATATCTATTGAAAGTACCCCCTTAAAGTGAGATCACTTATTATGAGAGGTATATTTTCCAATTCTGTTTATTTTCCTTTCAAATATAAATATTTCTCCAATTTTTTTAATGATTCCAAACTTACACTAAAGTTGAAAACTAGTACAATGAATACTCATGTATCCTTTACTAATATTATATTCATCAATTGTTAAAATTTTGTCACATTTTCTTCATACATTCTGCCCAGGTGAGGTATGCTTCCTAGGGTGTTTCTTTAGAAATCTAGAATACGATGCCAATTTTCTTACTATAGTAATATGACATTTCAACCCTCAGTTAACATAGTATCTGCCAGATCTCTTTGTTATAAAAGTACTTTTCTCTCTTCATAATTAACACTTTGGGGGAGGGGCAGTTCTTTGAGATTACATAAATATTCTTTCCCTCATATATGTTCACTGGTGCAAGTGGTTTTGTTTGCGGTTATGGTTTTTAATACACAAATGCACCCATCTAAATTTGTGACTTGGATTCTCGATAACTGAGGAGTCAAGATAATTTTGATATTTTAAATTATCCAATAAAAGATTTATTCTGAATTAATCAAAAGGTTCTTGGTTAGGTTTCTGAACTGTGGAAACTATTTGAATTGCAATAAATGTTTAATGAACACACACTCATTTTCAAATGGAAACTAATAACTTGAAAACCTCCATTAGGACTGGGGAGCACAGAGGGCACCAGGAGGCCAGGGTGGTAAGAGATGTAGGTCACCTTTATAGAGACGGACAGCTAAACATACTCGCTGCATTTTAAACGAAGGGCTACCTCCTGAACGACCTTATCTTCAAAGAAATCAAATATTTCACATAACATTGGGAGCTTTTGCAATCCTTTTAGACAATGCAGATGGACCACTCTAAGCCAGAAGCATTGAAAAGCATGCAAATAGGTCTATACGTTCCCATGAAAGGCAGCCCTCTACCGAAAATGTTTCTGAAATTCTCTTGGCTGAATGTCTGCGGACTTATTATGCTTTAAACCTTTGCTCCTAAGCTTCATGTAGGCTGACTTTTCAATTTCAAGGGATTTCAGTACAGTTCCCTGCAATTTATCATGTGAAAGGAATTAACAAGGAAGAAAATGGAAACTCATTCACACTTGCCAAGACATTTTCCTTCAGAGGGAGGAAAAGCTACTGAATGAATTATATAAGAAAGATGGTTTTGGTGCTTCAAAAACAGAAAAATCACCCCAAGTCCCAGGTAGTGGAGCCAACCTTCCTTTTCTTATGGACTATAAATAAGCACCAGGTATACAATAGAAACCCTTTATAATCCAGCTCATTATCACACAGGTTCAGGTAAACTAAGGGCTCACTCCCAGGTCCCACCCTCCAAACAAAACGTTCTGATAAGGTTTGCATTACTGAGGCAGGACAGTAAGGAGCTAGGAAAATTCCTTGGCAAGTGAAATAGGAAAACTGAGACAAAATAATTAAAGAAGGCAGAGCAATTAACAGCCTGCTAATAAATTGCAAGATCTTATCTTCCCTAACCAAGGACACTTTGGAGCAGATGGTTTACACCTCTCCTCCCCAACCAGAGAGTACTTTAAATCACCTTGGCCAGGGAGATAGAGAACAGAGACCCAGTTGCTACCATTTGTGCCAGCCAAAGCCCCAAACAGATGAAGTCAAAGGAATAAATAACAAAAAAGCCAATTAGAGCCAGACAAATCCAAGATAAAAGTAAAGTAGCGAAGCTAACTAGAGAATGATCCCAAACTCCCCCATCAGCTCGTTTTGATGCATGTGCATATTACAAACACACCTGGAAATTGCTGAATATTCTGTTGAGACCCTCCCCGAGACCTCCCATAGAACTCCAGCCTTTAGACAACAAATAAAAACCCTTGAGATGAAAGCGCATGCACTCCCTTGAGTACGCCTGCGCCCCCCTCCTTTCCTGAGGCATGGATCTTTACCTTCTTTCTCCTAATCTCTAAAGGTTCCCAGGAGATCTGCCGCCAAGGGAGCGGTGGCAGCGGCAGCTCGCTGTGGGCTGACCCCTGAACCTGTCTCCAAAGGCCCTCTTTTTGCTTCTGTCATTTTCTTTCCTGAGTCCTCACGGCCCAGCATGGCTCACTTCTGCCACTGTGTGACTTCCTTTCCGAGTCCAGGCAGCCCAGGCTAGACTCACTCCTGTTGCTGTGATCTTGCCTCTTCTGTCTTAAGCCCTTCCTCTGTTTCGCTGTCCCTGGCTTTTATAAACATACTCTCGAAATCACCTGGACTCATGTTGTGAAACTTTTTTCTGCACAAAGCAAAAAAAACACACATTTTAGACCCCGCAGGGACAGAGGCGCCTTGGTCCTGGTCCCTTTCTGGTGACATCATCACGTCTTAACATATAAAGCAAAGCCAGTTAAAATGGATCCTCTATTTTCCCAATTAAAAGTATCTCCAAATGAGGTTTTAGGCCAATGTAAGAATATAAACTTATACAGGTTGATAGCACATAACTTATGCACTAGTTACACAAACTCAAAATCTTACCGGGGGCTGCTAGCCAGAGCTCACTTTTGGTTCTCTTACCCAGACTCACTCCCTCGACGCTTTAATCCAGTTTTATGGATTTAATCATCAAATATCTGCATGCCAGTGACTCCCAGTTTGGCTCATATCTCATGCTGATTCAGCATCTCCCGTTGGGTATGTAACAGCCAGCTCGGACAGGCCCTCATCAAAATCCCCATCCCTGCCCCCATCCCTCCGAGCTATTTTTATTCGCTAAATCCGGCAACTCTGACGCTCATCTCCCATGTAGCCTTCCACAGCTCAGGTGAGCAGAAAGAAAAAGTGCTTTGGAAGATAAAGAAGAGTCACTCCTGGGGTACACACAGTCAGAAGATAATCTCTCTCTGCCTATAGTCCCAGGCGCTGGCATGCATTTGAAGAGACCTGTAGCAAGACTTACCACACCAGCAGTTCAGAACCAGATCAGAGAGACCCAAAGCAGGAGAAAGGCATCAGAGGCGGACTGCCTCTGCCTGCCACTTGCAGAGCCCTTAGCACTCCGAGTCAGAGGGGTCCCAGCATGTGGGGCGTGACACCAGCAGCACTAACCATCTGGCATGCCCTGGGATGCGACAACAGAATAATTAAGGTGGCCAGAATCAAGAAGGGGCTGAACAATATGGCAAAAGTGAAAGAAGATCGAGAAGGAATCCAGACAAGAGACCCTACTCTGTTCACTGTCAACTAACCTAGAATAAAGGAATAAACCTGTTACACGGGAACTACATGGCTGTGATTTTTGCATGTATACTCATTTGCATATAAGTCTGCATGAATTGTGCTTCAAAACATGCCTCACTGCTCTACGATATAACTTTGGCTCTTCTCATGTACTACGGTTTGTATGAGCAAATAGCCCCTATTTTACACAATTAGCTTTTAGATTATCCGTATAACATCACATGGGTCCTTCTATAAGAAGTGTTTAACCATGATGGCAAACCAGTTAAGTATGCTACACAGAAAAGGGAACACGGTCCAATTTCATACATAAATACAAAGGTTTTTAAAATTATTTCTGGTTTTCTTTACAATTTTCCAAGTGGAAGAGTCCCTCCCGATATTGCTAAGAAGGAATGCATGTCCAGGATTGTAACAATTAGCCTATGACCAGCATCCACAAGCTAGGATTAGGTAGATACCCAGGCAAGCAATGCCGCTGAGTAAACTCAATAGCGTATGTCATTGCTAAAATTAAACACTGGGCTTTGGAACCAAGAAATGTGATTTATTAAAACTGTAGGTCTTGAGAGCTAAGATTTTAACTTAAAAAAAAAAATTGGGGGCGTGGAAAGGATTGAAAAGCAAAGAAGTCAGTCTTTGGCTCCATTTGTCTCATATGAGCACCCATCTGCCATAGCCTAAGGTTAAAAAGTACTCATTTTAATCATAAACAGCATATCCATCACAAGTTAGCCTGAAGTCACTCACTCCCCATGGGAAAAGCTACATAAACATGGATGGCTCTTACAACAAAAATGTGAAGAAAAGAGAAATAACAGGGGATTTTTTTGTTTGTTTACCTGCACACTTTCCCAATGTAATGAAGGTTAAATCTCAAATTAGCTTTCTCCAAAGTCAACTTGCCCAAACACTGAAAGAATAATTAAATTTGATAATCTCAAACAAATCTTCCAAATCATGGCATCATACGGCCGTGCCATGGGATTTTGCAAACAGCATTTGAATTTGGTTAAGAAAGCCAAAGTATATATTTAGTAAACTCTCTGAAATTTCATTCGTTCAAGTCTAACAAATAGTCAGTTTCTGAAATAGACCCACAGATAATATAAACATTTTGACGGGAAATTGGCAGTGGTGACCACGGCGTAAATCTATCCGAGGACAAATGCACTGTGACTTGGAGTATAAAACACGATTTTCTTTGCACAGAGCCAAAAGGAAATGATGATGGAGTTTGCAAAACCTGTTCTCCTGCTGAAATTACATTCCGACCTTTCCCTTCACTGGGCATCTTTTGAAAAGAAAAACTCGGTGCTCCAAGCTATTCCCCTGAGTTGGTGTGCAAGTCCTCACCATTCCAGAATTTGCTTTTTGTTTCTGCACTCTTTCTACCCATGAGAGTATTAAGAAGGCATTGCTGCCTTCCTGTGTTTAATTAAGAACTGCTCTAGGGGGGAAACTGAGGCAGCCCAAACCATGTGTCTTGCCTGCATTTTCCATGTTCTCCCTGCTTCCACATGGGCTGCCTCCCCCTTCCTGTCAAATATTCCTAATTGGGTAACGCTAAGCCCAGGGGCAGAGGGGTGAGGATAAAATAGGGGATTAGAGTTTATTTCTTCTGTCTACTCATTTCGTCCCACATACGTAGTTAACCTTTTTTCCCTGTCATTCTTCGTACCTTCTAACCTCTAATACAACTGAACTGCCCCCGATTTTCACCCCACGCCCGAGGCATGCCTCCCTTTGGGCCTCTTTAGCGACTCCTCTTCCCTCCAGCGACCGCACCTCGCATTGTTTTCAGTGTATGTATTTCCGAAGGCCCAGCTCTGTTATTAGCCCACTAGCAAAGCTTTTTTCCTGATCTGCCAACCAAAAACAGTTGTATCTTCCTCTAAATGCAGCCCTACTTTATATTTAAATAACTTGCGTGCAGCTGTTTTCTCCCCAGCGGAACAACAGCGAATGGGGAGCAAGATCGCTGCCTCTCCTTTCCGACGCCATCTCCCATCCCCCACTCTCCCACAGCGCCTGGGCCTCGCAGAATGCGCCTGGGCCTCGCAGAATACGCTGGGCACTGGGACGAGAGATCAGAGGTTCTCTGTTCAAAGTGAAATTTATGTTCTTTACCAAAGCAGGCGTAAGCCTTGGAAAGTCCATTGTTGACAAGGCCCTACTTCATAACAATTCAAAAGCTAAAACAAAAATTACAGAAAATTTCCATTAAAGAAAGCAAGAAATTTAGCATATGGAAGAAAATTTACCTCAGTTCAACTTTTCAAGAATAAAACTCAAGTTCGAATACATATTAAAGAGCCATTCTTTGTCGTATTTACTAAGCTAATTTACTGAAGAATATAATAATAGACCAACTGCATTAAAATAGCCCAGTTTATTTGGGACCTAGGTATTATTACTTCGACCTTGGTTCCAAGCTAATGTACCTTGAAATATACAGGTTGGAGCAAAAAGAAACAGCCATGTGTTTTCATCACTCAGTCCTATGCTGACTCCTTTTTTTAATCTTGATGTTAAAATATGTGACATATGATGGGAAAGTTTATAGTAAATGCATTATTCCCTGGTCTTTAAAAATACGTCTGCATCAAAAACAACCAAATGAGAAGCTATGCTTTACTAAACACGATGTGACTTTCTTGCACCCTGTCTTGTGCCCTTTGAAATGACTGGGGGAAGTTCACAGTGCATGTTAAAGGCCCAGAGAGTTTCTGTGGATATACCTTCATCTTATGGTAAACAAGTTTAACACAAGGTCATCTGGCGCTCTGCAAATGAGCTGGAATTTTTAGCGAGCAGGCAGATAAAGCCTGGGTGCGCACCCTGCAGAAAGAAATCAGCCACAGGACAAGTGAGCCCAGGAAAAAACCATGTTGAAAACCCCAGACTTTCGCTCCAAAACCTCTACCTAATTTATGAAACCCATAAATATTTAACACTATAGCAAGCTCAAGATTAATTATTAGTTGGTTGATTTCTAAATGCCTGCTCTACAAAGCCAAACTAATGAGAAAATTAATAATCAAGCATTTCAAAATATCAAAGCATTATTACGTTTTGAGGGATATTAGAGTTTCTCTGAAAAGTTCTTCCAACTCCCTTCTTTTGTAATTATGCAAATCGAGGCGCAGGGAGTGGAAGTGGCTTGCGTGGAGCCAGTACTTACTTCTAGTGATGAGACTGGGCCTCGCCCCTTACAGAGCACAGAGAGTAGGGCTCCGGCCACTGACTTCAGAAGGGCTGCTGACTCAGGGCTCCCCTGGAGCAGGGGTGCCGGGAGGCGGGCGGTGGGTGATCAAGAGACACCCTCCATGAGCTCCTCATCCCTTCCGGAACCAAAGGGCTTCGGGTGCCTCTTCAGTCAGCAGTTTCTGTGAGTAACTTCTAATGAACTTAGGAGCAAGTTACGTCGTCAGTTTATACCTATGGATATCCTGCATCACTTTGACAGGATCTGCCCTCGGATTTTTAGTATAATAACCACTTGCCAGGGAATATAGTGCATAATAGAAGAAAGCATAGAATGAGTCAGTGGTTGAAGGTTTAAATCTGCATTTCCTCATGATCTTAGCTTGGGCAATTACTTAAGTCTCTGAGCCTCTTCCCCCAATAAAGTCAGGAGACAATAATCACTATGGGATATAAGACGAACACTTACATATGACTACCATGAGCCATTAATTTAAATGCCTCCTCATTATTAAATTACAGAGACCTATAACACAGGTGTGATGATCCTCTCCATTTTCCAGATCAGAAAGCTGTGGTTAACAGTTTTAGGGCCACAGTATGATTTATTGGTGGCAAGCATAGGACCTGGATGCAGAGTGAATATGAATTTGGCTCCAATACTTTCTAGATGTGTGATCTGGAGGAAGTGATTTAACCTGCCTGCACTATGGTTATCTCATTCCTATTTACAAAACAGGAATAATAGTTCCAATACAATCCATGTGGCTGTTGGAAGGGTTACATGGAATAACATGCATCTCTTCAAACAACAGCTGGAGCACAGTAGTTTTAATACATGTTTACTAATTGTCATGATTATTATGTATTGCCCAAGATCACAGTAGCACTCCATGGCGGAGACAAAATTAGCAAGTCTTGTCTGATGGAACTCTGGTTCTTACCCATCATGCTGTGCACCTTGTTTCTGCCTCCAAGATTTTCTGACCTCAATGGGTAGGCCACTTTTGAGGGGCATTTACTCTTTCAACTCTTTACATGATCCACTAGGCATTGAAAGTTACGTAAGTTCACTAATTGATATCTTACCACTTAAGAGTAGGGATTTTCTAAAGTTTTAATTTTTTATTTAAACTTATACAAAATTGCAAAGTGATACAAAGATTTCTCAATGCCCTTCTCCCAAATTCCCTAAACTAGATAAATTGACACGTGCATCCTGATAAGATGCACTGAGAAGGACATAATGTCAATCTGAGGGATCCTGCAAAAATTGCTCAACCTAGTGCAATCGGACCAACCCAGTGGGAGGGGCGGAGCACAAACTGACCAGCAGCCATGTTCAAAAGTGTCCCGCAATGGAAAGCGAGAAAATGCTGAGGAACCATTCTGGATTAAAAGACACTAAGGGAAACTGCCTATTTTGCTGTGTATAATGTGCACCTGTGTATAGTGTGGGCCCTTGTTTTGGGCCCAACCTTTCAGGGAAAAACTCTGTGGTTTCAATTTTTTAATTCAATTTTTTATTTATGTGCAAGTTCAACAAAACAGATGATCATATTCCAGGGTATTATTCTGTACATGGATATCATTGTTGCTTTCTAGAGTTACATTTATCACACATAAGAATAAATAGAAGAATTAAAAGTATTTATCTAGACACAGAATTGTATAATGTATAATGCATTATACAATTATACATTGTAGGTCAGATCCCAGCAAGGCCAGAAAATCTTGGAGGCAGACACAATGGTGCACAGCATGATGGGTAAGAATCAGAGCCCCATCAGACAAGACTTGCTGATTGTATACATGTATACAACCCGTATATAATGCACATCCTTATTTTTCCCTCAAATTTTAGGCAAAAATGTGCATATTATACATGGCAAACTGCAGTACATGCTACTTGTATTATTGAACTGGGTTCTGATCCAATAAAAGGACAATGATGAGATAATCTACTTTACTCTGAAAAGATTATCTCATGTCCTATTTCCTGTTCAGAGTCTAATCCAGGAATACATACATTGTGTCAATTTTATTTTCCTGATTTGACTATTTCCTGACTGAACACTTGTATATTTATAATGTACAGGAGACTGAATAAAGCAACTTTTTAGGTAGATAACATCAGAACTTGAAGGGAAGTCGTGCCCGAGTGTCAGTGTACAGACCGGGGACCTGGGCCTCAGAAGAAGGCGGCTGCCCCGGTCCCCAGTTAGTGGGGGAGTGGCAGTTCCGGGACTGTCTCCAGCCCCGCCAATCAGTGTCCTTCTGCTCCCCCCAATTGCAGAAAACAGTCAGAGCCTATCACATTGCGTTACTTCCCTACGACTGCTTTAACACATTAACAGAAATTGAATGGCTTAACACACATTTATTTGTCTAATGTTCGGGGTGTCAGAAGACAACACTCAGCTTCACTGGCTAAAGTGAAGCGTCCCCAGGGCTGTGCTCCAGGGTAGAGTCCCTGTCTGTGCCTCATCCAGCTTCTCCAGATGGGTTTCCTGCATTCCTTGGTTGATGACCTTCTTCCTCCATCTTCAGTGCCGCAGACTTAGCCTCTTCAAAGCTTTCTTTGTTTCCTTTACCACTGCACTTGCTTCTCATCAGTTTTCAAATCTCCTTCTGCCTCCCTCCTGTAAGGACATGGGATTACATCTAGGCTCCACCCTGACCCAGGATCACCTCTTCATTTCAAAATCCTTAGCGGAATCACAGCTGCAAAATCCCCATCCCCATATAAAGCGATGTGCCCAGGATCCAGGGTTTGGGGCCTGGATCTCTGAGGTCATTGGCTTACCATAAGGCATGAATGGACATCTCCATTTGTACTGAGATCGAACTTTTTATTTAGACACTCAACTAGACAGTCATTCATACTCAGGCTGAAGCTGAAATTAAAAGTCAGGAAGAAGCTGATTCCTAATCATCTTCTAGCAGGAAAATAGCATGTCCAAGTGGCTGTGCCTAACATCACACTCATTGAGACTCTGGTCATCTGCTCACAGGGCTCTCACGTGCGCTCTCTGAGGGCAGGTGCGTGTTACGTGTTTTTTATATCTCCGGTATGGTAGGCTGAATATTGGCCCTCGTCTGTACCCAGATCCTAATTCCTGAAACTATGAAAGTCACCTTCCCTGGCCAAAAGGACTTTGTGGGTGGGATTAAGTTAAGGAATTTGAAAGAAGAAGATTATTTTTAATTATTAGGTGGGCCCTAAAAGGAATCTCCAGTGTCCTTGTAAGAGGGAGGCAGAAGGTAAATTGATGCAGAAGAGGAGGAAGCGATGTGACAACGGGAGCAGAGACTGGGTGACATGGTCAGAGCAACCATCAGAAGCCGGATATAGCAACCAAAACCGGATTCTCTCCTGGAGCTTCCCAAAGGAGCAAAGGCCTGTGGGCATGTTGATTCAGCTGCATATGACTCGGTTTGGACTGTTGGACTCTAGAACTGTAAAAGAATAAATGTTTGTTGTTCTAAACCACTAAGGTGGTTGTAATTTGCTGCAGTAGTGATAGGAAACTAATATGCTCGGTAATTAGCTTAGTACCAGGCGCATACTAGGAACTGAACAAATGCTTGATAAGTACTTTCAGAAGGAAAGAAATGGAGAGAGGTAGAAAGTAAGGGAGGAAGGGGACAAAGGGAAGGGAGGGAGGAAGGATCAGAGCCGCAAGGAAAATCACTATTCCAGACTTTAATTCAATCAATAATTGCCCTTTTTTTCCTCCACTGGGCACACATTACTTACTGGCCTCCCAACTGAGAAGACTTAGGATTTTTTTCTTAAGTAAAACGTCTACATCTGGAATTGAAAGTCTACATGACATGCTTCACCTTGAAAGAATTCTTGCTACTGAGTTACGAATTTCTGCCCGAAGGGGCTACAGTGAGGGCCAGGCCGGCCCTCTTCCGAGGGAGAGCCTGCAGGCCTGGCCCAACAGTTGGCAAGTGGGTGGAACTGAGAGGCGAGGGTGCACCCTCTCACTGCCTGAAGGGTCATCCATTTCTGTCGGAAATGTTTAGGCAGAAATGCATGTCAGTACAGATAGAGCCTCTTTAAAAACTGTTCTCACGTCCACTAGGCTCTGGGAAACAACTATACCGGATAAATTTAGTGATAAGTGAAGTAACAGAACTCATAAATTTCAGAAATCACACATCCTGACCCATATTGAACTCCTTAATTGGTGCTCTTTAGTGCAAACCTATAAATGAACTAAAAGATGTCTAAAGTCATGTATTAATTAAGAAAGCTCTCATATTGTAGACCTTTTTCTGTAGATCTTAAGCTAGGATTCAATTAAAATAGACTTTTTTTCTGACTGACTTAGCATAATACTCTCCAGGTCCATCCATGCTGTCACAAAAAGTAAGATTTCCTTTCTTATGGCTGCGTAGTATTTCATTGTGTAAATGTACCAGCACGTTCTCATCCACCCATCTACTGATGGACAACTGGGCTGCTTCTAAATCTTGGTTATTGTAAACAACACTGCTAGAAATATAGGGGTGCATATATTCTTGACTTGGGGTAGTGAACACCCAATACAATATGCAGATAATGTATTATATAATTATACACCTAAAATTTATAAAATAAAAATTTTTTAAAAATTAAAAAGACCTTAAGACACAGAAGAAAGAGAAACTTTTTTCTCCCCTGAAACTACCAATGACTTATTGAGTTTGACAATACTCAACAATGTCTTAATGTTTGTCCAAGTGAAAGAAATCACTTTAGTCTGCCATAGAGATAAATGAGGTAAATTCATCAAGAGACCCAACTCAATAAGAAATTGATGATGTTCTGCCTAGACGCATAAACCCTTCCATCACACGTGACTTGTCAGATACTCAATGTGAGGCTTTTGCTGTTACTTAAAAAAAAAATCGCATCTCAATTCCCCATCCTCTAATTTCTTCAATTATTTTTCAGATTATGCTGTATTTTTCATGGCAAGTTGCACTAAATCGGAGCTGAAATTAGAAAGGCTGTAGGAAAAGAAACAAATACACCATTGAGCTGAATCACAATCACTGCATGAATTGAGAAAAAGACACAATCATAGGAAAAATGAAAAAGCAGCCCCTTTGCAGGAAGTGGAGGTGTGTGGAGGTGAGTGGGAGGGAGCCGGTCCTCTTCTGTTTGGGGAAGGTTCATAGTCTTGCGCGCTTGCCATAAGCCTGTGCAGGAGGGGAACAGGAATTTTCCATGGACTTCATCTTCACTTTGCCAGTGGGACGGTTACTTGATGTTCACAAATCCTTAGGAATAAGGAGCTCCCTTAATTTGACACAGTTCAGCTGGGAAAACTGTTAGAAAGCTATGTCTAAAGAGGCTACTCATCACTTCTACTCGCTGATCCTCAATTGTTTTCTTGACACTATACAGAAAAAAAAAAATTAAAAGACAAAACAAAAACAAAATTTCTAGTTTCACTATAATTGGAGTTCATGTAAACATAATCTTTGATGGCATTGGGCTATTATTTTAAATCCTTTCTTGTTTATGCATGTTCATTTATTTCAACTGTTCCTTGGAAAAAATAAGGTCTTCTCACCATAGACTCTGCACATCTGTCTTCTCTGGACAGATATTTAAGTTATTACAAGATATTAAGAGGAAAAAATAACAATAAAAACATCCTGTGACTCCATTGTAAGAAGTTCTTATTGTAAAAGTGGCCTATATTAAAACAGTATTCTACTAATTGTGTTCATAGACTTGAGGAACTCAAGAACAGTCTCCATCCATGTTACAAATGCAGATTCCTGGGCTCTCCCCCCAGAAAGAGCAAACAGACCTTGCAGTCATGGGCCCCAGAATCTGCATCAGAGACCAGCTTCCCTGGGTAATGCTTCTAAAGCCTTTTATCTTTTTCTTAATACCTGGACTGATGAGGAAGTCAGTCACCTGTCAGTTCCACAGGAGAATAAAGATGCTAATTACCTATTCAATACCTCTGAGCAATTCTAAGAATTACTTTCAGAATGATCTGCCCTCTTTTCAGTCAGAAGGAACTTCAACCCCTTGAGTGCTTTACTCCTGCTGTGAGACTCTGGTTAAAATAAAGGTTTCATGGAGTCTTAACTGCTTGCTCCCTCTCTTCTCCCAAGAATATCTTTTTACTTTGCAAAGTGGCTTCTTAAAAGTGTCACACACTTTTTCTTCAGCAAAACCGATGTTCTAACCAGGCTATTCGACCAGCAAGCAAAGTCATCATGGCTTCGTTGTAAAAGAGCATGCCAAGTGACTTTTCTCGAACAACGAGTCTATCTTAATTCAAATATAAAGAGGTAAAAATATGGTTCCCATGTTCTTCTATTACACATATGGTAGGATTTTTAGAAGAATTTGAGTATCAAGATCTCTTTCAGGATCGTTTCAGCTTTGACTCCTTTGAATATTAAGGCTGCAGATATGTTCAAGCATCTCATTTAATTATCAGTGCTCCCCAAGTCCCTAACAGCTAGTATCTTAGCTGTCATTTGACAAGTTTCTCACAATGAATCATGATACTGAGGTGTCAGTGGAGACGGTGCCATACATACGGGGAAATGAGGACCTCGAGAAGTTTCAAGGATGATGTGCACCTACAGCTTCGTCAGTGGAGGACTCTGAGCTCAGAGCCGGGAATCCTGGGTTCCAGCAGCACAATGAAGTTCTCTAGACGTACGGACAAGTGATGCGCCCTTTTCCTTTTCGCGCCGGTAGTAACAGGTAGTATGACATCCACTCTCAAGTGTTACGTGTATGGCACAGTGTTGTGAACTGAAAACACACTGTCGTACAGAGATCTCTCGGACTTACTCCCTTCACATGCCTGCAACTTTATACCCATCGAACAGCAACTCCCCTTTGCTCCCTTATCCCGGCCCTTCACAAGCTACCACCATCTGTTTTCTGCTTCTGTGAGTTTAACTATTTTAGATGCCCCAAGAAACTCTGGCAGATAGACAGACAGATGGGTGATAGACAGATGAATATTATTCAGCCACGAAAAAGAAGTAAACCTGCCGCCGGCATACTGGGGGTTACCTTGGAAACATTATACTAAGTGAAATAAGCCAATGACAAAATGACAAATACTGCATGATTTCACTTACATGGCATGTCCTTTCCGAGCTTCAACGTTCTCTTCTATGAAATGGAATAATAATCCCTTCCCACTACACATCGTTGCTGTGATGAAAAAACTAAATATTATGAAGTGAAAGAGTAACATTTTTTCTTGTGACTCCCACCTCCGCTAACACAGACATGTAGACTGAAGATCTATATAATCTAATTATGTGAACTCACTTAGGCAACAGAGTACTATAAAAAAGTACTGAAAGAATAAGAAGTCTATGTTGATTAAATATTGATTTAAACTTGAACCACTAGTGAAATGAGATTGTTAGGGTTCTGCAGAAGTAGAACATGAAATGAGAGTTTCTGTCCAAGTGTTTTTCAAGAAACTCCTCCCTGAGGAAAAAGGGAAGTTTGAGAAGGATTAGGAAAGGGAATTCTCAAGCAAGGTGAGATTTCAGGTGCGGTCTCAGAAAAAGCCTAGGAAGCAATGGAAGACATATTACACCTTTGGAATGCATTCAGTCTGAGGGCAAGGCAGCTGGGCTTCCATACCACCACGCAGCCTGTCACCGGGCACAGGCTAGGAGTGCCTGGTGGGGGAGCATACAAATTCGCTGGCACTTCTGTGAGTAAGCATTAGCAAAATGCTCCACGATCCAAAGGCAGTCCTCTGAAGAAGGTCAAAGTCACAGGTACCCACCAGTGGAGGCAGAGCACACAGAAGGGTGCCCAGAAGGCTTGAATGCACATGAGGGGATCTGGGCAGTGCACCAAGAGTGTCCCCTTAGTTTGCAAATGCCCATAATGGGGCCCAGCAAGAGCAAGTAGCTTGCCCAAGGTCACCCGCACATTAACGGCATACTTGATTATGCAACCCAAGACTCCCAGCTCAGGGTCCCTTCCACAGCACCCGGATGCTGGCGGGTCTCTCAGACTACATGTCTTGATATCATTATACATATTCAGTATTCTAAACCTGTTTTTTATTCGTGTCTGAGAAAATAAATACCCGGCCTCATACAAATTGATAGGTACCCACTACAGCAAAGTACTTTTTTTTATGGCTATAAATAACTTAAGAAGCAGCCCTGCTAGCAGGTGCCCTGCAAACACCGCAGTGGGTGGAAATGCTGTCCTTGTTCTTAAATAAGAAAAGGAAGTGGGATGAGACGTGCTCCCTTGAGTGCCAGACTTTTAGAGAAACCAGCAGTTCTCAAACGCTTGCAAGAATCCATATTTATCAGGCACTTCCTCAACACCCTTAAATACAGACCAAAATAATGACACCGAAAATAAGAGAGGAATCCCCAGCATGATGAGCCTGAACCAAGAGCCTAATAATCTGGCTGCCTGGAGAAGCCGAATCTCGCTGCTCCGTAGTCCAAAAAGGATGCAACGTACCCATCTGACTCAGAAATGAAAAGTATAGGGTTTTGTCTTTCATGATGTCACCAAGGAATCAGAGACTAACACTGGTCTGAAATGGGGGAAAAGCCCATTTTCAAAGGCTTTTAGAGATTTTCCTTAAGTGTCCAGGAGCGACACACGAGCTACAGTGGCAACATGGCCATGGCTGCCCCCGAAGGATGTCGGCCTCCGTGGTGCCCTCTCCGGAGGGGTCCAGCGCTCTGCGGGCTCTTCTCACGTCAGCAAAACAGTAATTAATTAATTACAAGCAACGAACGAGTATCACTCTGTATCCTGGGAGTCCGTCCCCAAATACTCTCAGAAGAATCTCTCTAAAAGGAACCCTGCAGAGAAACCCAGGACATTTTCCAATAGAGGACTGGCGTGATCACTCTGCCCTTATTTTATCTATTTTTCTTTGTCCGTGGATAATCAGAGAGAGAAGAGATTGCCAAAGAGCTCTCTTCAACGGTTCCAAAGGCTCCTACAACAAAAGGAATTAGATGCACCTTCTTTCACCCAGAAAGACCCGGGGATCGATAGATGGAGACATGAAGAAAAAGAGAAGCTTTTCTAAGCTCTGTACTACAACACTGAACAATTAAGAACCATTCAGTTACGGAACGGAAGTCCTGTCTTCACCCAATGTACTTTGTGCTACATGCCTCATATACAGGGGCCGGCAAATAACGCCCCTCCTTATTACAAAATCGTTCATTGCAAAATCATAAGCATCTAATTCCATCACATAACATCGCGCTCGAGCACACCGTGTGACATTTTAGGTGAGATGTCCAAATTAAAACAATAAATGATTACATCTGTATTATCACCCTATCGACCGCACTCAAGGCGTTACTTCCGCTGGACCCTGTATGCCATCGCTCGACAATCCTGCAAGTTCTATGTTACATGCACTTCGTATAACAGTAAAATACAAAGCTTGTAAAAATTGCAAGCCAGACTTCTTGAACATTAATGCTCCAAATCCTGTGCTCTCCCTCTCCCAGGCCAGGAGACTGTATCTCCTGTGGGATTCCCTTTCCAAAAAGAGGGGCACGTAAGTATGAACGAAGTGTCTAAACCAAGGGGATTTTGCCCATAACTGAGCAGGGACTAACTACAGGGAGGAAGCAGCCGGGGGAACGTCAAAGAGGACGTGAGGAGGCAAGTGTCTGCGTAGACAGGCACATTGAACAATTGATCAGGTGTTTCAAACATGTTCCACCACAGCTCTGAAGTAAACGGGGCCAGGGAAAGAAACAAGAGAGCCAGTTTCTCCCATTTCCCTGCCCATTCATGCAATCACATCTCTTTCTGGGTGACATTTCCACCCTCAAATCACAAGTTAGTCAGAAAGGCTAATCCATGCTAAGCTTCTTTAATGCAACACACTCAAGTTAATAATGAAATACCTAAGGAATTTTAATATGTGAGACAAGTCCGTGGTGGTAGTGAATTTCTTTCACACTTTTAGCCCTTCCTGATATCTGCGTCTGTTTGTACAAGTTCCAATGGACTTTCTGAGTTACTGCCTACATCATCCTCAAAATAAGTCTGGGGAGTAGAAAAGATTAGTGTTATTCCTATTGCACAGAAGAAAAACATGGAGCGTGAAGATGCACAGAGTAGAAACTTTGACCTGCAGACCTGACTAAGGGTGGGAACGGTGAGGGTCTTGTCCCTGGAGAAATGAAATGGATGGAGTGAGAGCAAAGACTCTTCCCAGTGGTCTGATCGGCGATTACTTGGTGTTATGTTTTAGGGGCAGGGTGACAATTAGAATACCCTTTGCGTAGGGTCCTGACTCATCACCCCAGGAATCTGCTTCTCTTTCCTGACTTACGATACTTCATTGGTTATCACGATTCTGGATGAGCAACACCAGTGCTCCCGGATAATACTGTGTCACAGACAAATTCAAACTGGGCCATTTTATTTCTTTATTTACTTTTTGATCTTCTCTATTCTACTGCAGTTGGCCCAGTGCCCTCCTCTTTGCCCTCCTCCGTCCAGCCCAGCGGTTGTCTCCGAGCTACTGAAGCTCGCGGGTCCTTGGCCAGGGCAGTCTTTCTGGAGCAACTCAGTGAAGGGTTCATCAGACGGTTTCAAAGCTCAAGTCATGTTAGCAGATACGCCAAAGTGAGGAGGCCCCAGCTGATGGCGAAGATGCATGAACAGCAGTTCCCACCAGCTGCACATTTTGAAAAATAAAACTTTACTAAATCAAAAAAAAAAAAAGTGCAAAATGGGCAATTTTAAATAAAAACTATGACCTCTCTTCTTTATCAATCATTTTTGAGAATGTCATATTTAAGGTAAATGTGTTCACTTGGATTCCTTCGGGAATTTTCAGGGCATTACTTTGCTATAGGTGAGTTAGGCAGAAGTATCAACTTGCTTTTACCATTTATTAATGCTTGACAACAAATAAAATATACACATCATGGAAATAAAAATAAGTTAAAGTGAGTATTAATAAAATTATATTTTAACAATTACTTGACTAGGAGAGATTACATGAAAATACATAAAAACTTATTGTTTTCGTATGTTCTTTCTTTATTAGTGTTTAATCCTGCCTCATTTGTTCCTGGAATTTCCACCAACTTAAAGAAGTGCAATACTTTTGAACACAGTTTAATTTTTGTCTCAGAATCAGATATATTACAACTAACTTCAGGAATTTAGGTCAAGGAGACTCCTAAAATGAACTAATTATCATTATTATTTTCCCATAGTAATGTTAAATTTTAATTACTTACTTTTCATTGTTTCCAGAGGCTAATTTTTATTTCTTTGCATATAGTGGGAAAAAGAGGGGGCAATTTATAGTAATAAACACCTATATTTTTTTAAAAAAAAGAAAGAGCTCTAAGCAATGACCTCAATTTTCACCTGAAGGAACAGAGTAAGAAAAAGCAAACCAAACATAAAATAAGCAAAGAAAGGGAATCATAAAGATCAAAACAGAAATAAGATAAAAAATAGAATAACACTAGAGAAAGATAATGAAACCAAAGGCTGAGTTTTCAGATCAATATAATTGAAAAACCTATAACCAGATTGATCAGGAGAAAGAAGTTCTAAACCAGTGAAACAAGGCCAAAAAATAATACATTTAAAATGTCCAGGATTAAAACAAGGAAATGAAATTGCTTCTGCTCAGTTTTCTTTTTTTTTTTTTTTCCTTTTAACCATGAAACTCTTATCTATCATAGAATCCAGCCATTTTACTGCTTGGCCTTTACCCAAGACAAATGAGAGCACGTGTCCTTACAAAAGCTTACACACAAAGGTTCAT
This sequence comes from Anoura caudifer, assembly GCA_004027475.1. Lineage (NCBI taxonomy): Eukaryota > Metazoa > Chordata > Mammalia > Chiroptera > Phyllostomidae > Anoura > Anoura caudifer. Next base: position 39,742 of record PVKU01003509.1, on the reverse strand, counting down.
GGCAGTTTTATTTGTAATAAATCACAACTGGAAGAGGCTCAAACGTCCATCAACACAGTTAAACCAATCATGATGGTATCTGTCCAATGGACAGCAGCTCAGCAATAAGGAGGAATGCATTACTGATGCACACGAAAACATACACGAGTCTCAAAGTAATCATGCCGAGCCAAAGAAGCTAGACAAAAAATAATTCAGACGGGATGATTTCATTTCTACAAAACTCTAGAAAATGCAAACTACTCTCTACTGCCAGAAAGCAGACCAGTCTCCCGCCAGGGGGAAGACCAAGGAGCAGGGAGAGAGGCTCAGAGGGGCTGGAGGAAACTCAGGGCTTTTTGCATATTTCCACCATGTTGATTATGGCGATGGATTCTCAGGTTTATACATTTGTCAAAGCTGATAAAATTATATAATTTACTATATGTAGTTTATTGCTTGTCCATTGTGCCTCAGTGAAGCTGTTTGTACTTTTTCAATTAAAAAAAAATCAAAGGAGAAGAGGAACTACAGGGATAAACAGAGAAGCGCAACGGAGAATTCCTTGACAATCCTTGATTGTCTAACCTCCTTTCTATTAAAAAAATGGTTCCCTTTAGGTAAACAAATATATTTTTAATATTTTAAGGAAAGCCATATATTAGCTTGCAAAATTATATGTCAGCTTGCTTTAATATTACAAACATAGTCTTGTGACTGAGCTCTTACTTAAAACATTCATTTATCTAGAAAACACTTAAGAGTTTACGGTTATCAACAGGAGCATGCAGTTTATAATATCCTGAAAAAATTTCAAGTTTTTGAAATGATATAAACAGGTTAAAATTCACTGATGTTTGGGCTGGATAAGGCTAAGTTGAGGCATCTTTGACAGTGCCCCAGCATATAAAGCTCAATTACTCTTTGGTGTGAAAATATGATTTTATAACAATTGTAGTCTGACCTGAACCACCAAGACTATTTTCCAGACAAAATTGTTTTCTTGGACAAAGTTCTTGAACAAGAACTTTGGCGATGGCCAAAACATTCTTTCATTGTTTAAACTCTAACTGAAGAATTCAGGAATCCACGGTGATATCTAAGCCAGTGCCAGCCCTTGTCTATGCACTTGAACTTATTCTCACTCCTGGCTCCTTGCCGCTGAGTATGGTCACAGGAGTTTGAAACTGGAAACCATCACAGGGATCAACTTGCCCACGTCTTTTACTTTGGAGATAAAATAATATTCAGAAACGGAAAGTGACTGTTTCCAGGTCACAGGGTGAGTTGGGGGCAGACTGAGACCGGGAATTTCGCTATTATTCCCAGTTCAAATCTTTCCTCCCACCACTGGCTCTGTTACTATCCCCACTCCTTATCACCCCTCCTACCCAACATACTCCAACATTTTCAGGCTAGAAATCTTGATCTGAAAATGTCCTTATTTCTTCCTCGGTAACTTATTTCAACAATCACTCTCGCTCCCCACTCCCTCATTCTCTTATTTTCCTTTGCAAACAATTCCACCAAGATCAGCTCTGCTGTGGTCTGGAGTGGAGGCAGACTAACCCGAGAACTGGTAACGGCCTCGTTCTCGTCATCCCCAACACACCACTCTGCAGGTTTCTCCTCTATGTGGGACAGACACCTGACAATGACCATGGCCGGTACCTGACTCCAGGTATGCGCCCTTTCCTGAAGTGAGAATGCATATAAATGTATGTAAGTACACATTTACAAATTACCTTCACAAACACACATAGGAGTATTTGTAAATGCATATAAAGTGGAAATACATGTAAAGGGTTGTCAAGCCCGATGCCTCTTCTTTTTAGATTTAACTGAGCTGAGATGCACCAAGTGATCACAGTCTCAAGATTTCTCTTGGTGTGATCCCACTTTTTTGAAATCACACCTTGAGGACATCTGTGAAATTTCACTGAAGACCACAGCCAAGATACCAACTTATCATTAAAACTCTGTTTTTGAAAGTCAGCTTATTTTGAAAACCTGCCTTTACACAGAGGTGAAATGAATATAAGAAAATTGTCACTGGCTTCAAGCCAATACACTTAAAACAATCGAAGTGAATCCATATTCTCCAGTGGCTGTAAGATTCAGAACCTTCAGCAGTCTGGCCTCTGTAAGCAAGGTTCTTAGTCCTTTAGGGTTTCCCCTGATTTTGTTCCCACAGTTTGCTGTATTTCAGGGTTTTCATGAAAAAGAATTTGAGGTCTTCTCTCACACCTACTCATTACTCTTAAACATAATGGATTAGGTTTCCCTAGATTAATGCTCCATGTTCCCAAGCACATGGCATGGATAGACATGGAGTTCCAAACTCTGACAGCTTTGGGAAACCACCGCCCCTGACCCCACACCAGCCATCACTGGCCCAGGAAATAGTATGTTTCTTTCATTACCCTTTGATAAATCATTGAACTACATATTCATGATTTGCCTACTTTTCTGCATGGGTTTTATATTTTACAATAAAATATGTAAAAAGAATCGTTTCCATTAGCAAATTAATTGTGATTTTTGACAGGCATGTGTGTGTGCCTTTGCACTTACTAATGAATTAACACCTCACTTAGAAAATAGTAAAAATAATATTTAGTATTTACTATTTGCCATGTGCTATGCTAGATACTTTTAAACAAATTACCTCAGTGATTCCTTGAAATAATCTTATCACATACATATTTTTATTTTCTCCATTTTACAATGATAATTTTATGCCAACAGATGGCCCCAGCTGGTGCTCAAACCCAGATTAGTCTAATGTTAGAAACCGTTAAATTGATACACAAAAGTGCCTCCTGGATTGACAGGGAATATTTTTCTACAAAGACAGAGGACAAACAATTTCACATATGTGTATATATGAAATTATGCATAATAGTATATACAATCATAAGCATATAATTACAGTTATAATTTTTATGATAATTAGAGTTTTATACCCCATACTTAAGCAATTTATGACAGTGTACTTTAAGTGGGTATAAACATACCTATTCCATAAATAATAAAAATTAAGCATGCTTTTTATTGTTCTATTATAGTTGTCCCAATTTTCCCCATTGCTCACCCGTATCCCACTAACTCACCCACTCCCACAGTCAGTCCCCACCTACTGTCCACGGTTCATTCACACAAGTTCCTTGACTAGTCCCTTCTCCTTCTTTCCCCTGCTATTCCCCTCCTCCTCCCCTCTGGTTGCTGTCAATCTGTTCCTTGTTTCCATGCCTCTGGTTCTATTTTGCTCTTTTTTTGTTTTGTTTTGTTCATTAGGTTCTTGTTATAGGTGAGATCATATGGTATTTGTCTTTAACCACCTGGATTATTTAACATAATACTCTCTAGTTCCATCTATGCTGTCATGAAAGGTAGGAGTTCCTTCTTTTATTCTGTTGCATAGTATTCCATTATGTAAATGTACCATAGTTTTTTTATCCACTCATTTCGTGATGGGCACTTAGGCTGTTTCCAGCATTTGGCTATTGTAAATAATGCTGCTATGAACATCGGGGTTCATAAGTTCTTTTTGATTGGTGTTTCAGGATACTTATGGTATAATCCCAGCAGTAGAATTGCTGGGTCAAAAGGCAGTTCAACCTTTAGTTTTTTAAAGAAATTCCATACTGTGTTCCATAGTGGCTGAACCAGTCTGCATTCCCACCAACAGTGCACTAGGGTTTCCTTTTCTCTACAACTTTGCCAGCACTTGTTGTTTGTTGATTTGTTTATTATGGTCATTCTGACCTGTGTGAGGTGATATCTCCTTGTGTTTTAAATTGCATCTCTCTGATGGCTAGTGATGTTGAGTATCCTTTCACATGCTTATGGGGCCCTCCGCATGTCCTCCTTGGAGAAGTGTCTGTTCAGGTTCATTTTTTAATTGAATTGTCATTGGAGATCAAACCCTTGTCCAAGGTATCATTAGCAAATATATTTTCTCATATAGTTGGTTCCCTTTTTATTTTGATGATGTTTTCCCCCTATGATCAGGAATAAGACAAGACTGCCTGCTTTCAACACTTTTAATCAACGTAGTATTGGAGGTTCTAGCCACAGTGATCAGACAAGAAAAAGAAATAAATGGCATCCAAATTAGAAAAGAGGAAGTAAAACTATCATTATTTACAGAGGACATGACAATGTACGTAGAAAATTTTATAGGCTCCACTAAAAAACTACTCAACCTAATGAGTGAATTTGGCAAAATAGCAGGATACAAAGTCAATATTCAGAAATAAAAGGCATTTTTGTATACCAACGATGAAATATCACAAACAGAAACTAGGAAAAAAATCCCACTTACTACAGAAACAAGAAAAATAAAGTACCTAGTAATAAACTTAATCAAGGTGGTAAAAGAACTGTTCTCAGAAAACTACAGAACACTGAAAAAAGAAATCAAGGAATATACAAATAAATGGAAACATATACTGTGCTCATGGATCAGAAGAATTAACATCATTAAAATATCCATACTATTCAAAGCAATCTACAGATTCAACACAATCCCTATAAAATGCCAATTGTATTTTCTAAATCTGATTTAGAAAAAAATATTTCAAAAATGGATATGGAACCAAAAAATGACCATAATAGCCTCAGCAATCTTGAGAAGGAAGAATAAAGCAGGAGGGATCACAATACTTGACATCAAACTATATTACAAGGCTACTGTAACCAAAACAGTCTGGTACTGGCATAAGAACAGACACACAAATCAATGGAACAGAATAGAGAGCCCAGAAATAAACCCATGTCTCTATGGTAAATTAATATTTGAGAAAGGGGGCAGGAGCACAAAAATGGAGCAAAAATACCTCAAACAAATGGTATTGGGAGAACTTGAATGGTACATGCAAAACAATGACACTAGACTGCCAACTTACACCATACACCAGAATAAACTCAAAGTGGATAAAAGATTTAAACATAAGCCTTCATACCATAAAAGTCCTAGAGGAAACCATCAGCAGTAAAATTTCAGATATCCCACACAGCCATATTTTTGCTACTATATCCTCTAAGACAAGGGAAATAAAGGAAAGAATAAACAAACAGGACTACATCAAATTAAAAATCTTCTGCATGACTAATGAAACGTACTTTTTATTGACAGTGGCCAACATTAAAATAAATCAATCATTAGTAACCACATAGGTTGTTTGGTTCAGTCTCCTAACTGTATGGCTTTTGCTTGAGTCCTCTGATTAAAAAGCTGATCACTGCCTCCAGAAATCAGTGACATTGTATTTTCATGTCACTCTAATACATATATTTTTTCTTGTGAGCAACATTGTGGTGGTACCATTACCACAGGCCCTGGGGATAAAGCACTTGGATCAAATTATGGCTTTGCTACTTAAGTAGGTAGGTCCTGGGGCATGTTGCTTATATCTCTGTGATAGGGCTTTCTGAAATAGAAAATCGGGATAACAGCAGTGTCTCCCTCCTAGAGTTGATGCAATGATTCAGTGAGTTAATAGATGTAAAGAATAAATGGAATCATGCCACGTACATAGGTGTTAACACACTTGCTTTCATTATTGTTAAGAATCAAGTGTTGTTTTGTGTGCTCTACAAATTTTATTTCATTCAATCTTCACAGTAACTCTTTGATGAAGTCATGTCTATCATCTTTTTTTAAACGAAGACAAGGAGGCTCAGACGGGTTAAAAACAGATCCAAACACGCAACTGAAGAAGCTGGGATGTTGGCCCCTGGCCATCTGACTTTTGGGCCCCTGCTCATAGACACTAGGCTAGATTGCTATGCATATGGGCATTAGCTAATCAATCCCAACTGAGTAACATTAGTAAACCAACTGGCATGCGTGAACCAATCACAATGACCAAATAGTTTACTTCCCCAGTGTCTGTATGCAGATGCTATCACAGCCCTAAAAAGAGTTGAGCTAAGGCGGTCCAGGCCCTGTGTTCTCCGTGCAGCAAGCCAGCGTGGCCTCCCAGTTCAGTGGTAGGTGAGACACAGCTCTTTCGTGTTTGTTTCAACTTTCTATCTCACTTTCCAATTTCGGACTTCAGTCCGTCATCGTCTTCCCTCTTATTAAACCTGGAAATGAGTTTCTATAACTGTCTTTCAATGTTCTGAGTGTTCTACTTTGTATTCTTTTTATGTATGTCAAGTTTTTCTAAATCTAAGATCCTTGAAGACAAGACCATGTGTTCTGCATTTTTTTGTAGCAGCAGAGTGTTGGAGAGGGCTTCATCTAATCAATAGAAACTCGGTGAAAATGACAGTTATCAATCCTCCTCACATTTTGTGCTTTAAATGGGATCTGGTTTAGGAAATCTGGAAACCAAGGCTACTCGAATGTGTTTCAACAAAGAATCAATAATTTCTGAAAGAGAGTTCCTTTTATATATTAAATTTATATGGGCTTTCAGAGAATTCTTTTTTTTTTTATTTCTGAATTCACCATTTTTCTATAGAAGTGTTCAGATTGCTCCAAATCAACTTTCAATAAACAGACCCTCCATCGTGCAAACAACTCGCATTACGACTCACCCCTGGAGACGCAACGCTATCTTCTGGAAAGATCGCTGAAATGACGGTGCGAGGCTCCGCCACCACGAACAAGGGCAAACAGACAGAATAGTTCCACTAACATTAGTCTTTGCTACGGATGTGAAATAAATGTGAGTCATACACGCACAGGCACAAAGTCAAAGAAGGGCATCTGTGATAATAGCCATTCATTTTCGCGGTGTGACAGCAGAATGAATACATTTTTCTATTCTGATTTTACCTCCTGTTAATATAGTTAATATCATGGAGCAACATTTTTGAAAATACAAGTCTGCACTAAGTATCAAAAACCCCAGTAAGTAATAAACACTGTGAAATCCCTTATAGTTTCTGAGTTCTGGGTCACCAAATCCAAAGAGGGGGCTGTAGAGGCTGGAAGGGGATATCATTTTTCATAGGAATGTTGCTGGTATCAGATGAGACCATTCAAATGAAAAAAACTAATAAATGGTATATAGTCCTACTAATTAAAACTGTTATATTTAACTCAAAGTTAAACATGTTTGTTAAACAATAATCAACATAGGTGTTTGACTCATAGCAACCATAAATAAAATATATACTTTCCCTACAAAAGAATACTGGGTTTGTTTTTTATTTTGATTGAGAGCGTGATATAGTGTGTGGACAGCATGGCCACCTCATGTACAGTAAGGCAGTGCCACACATTTTTTTCAAGAAGTGTTAACATGACGTTTAAAGGTACGTCTAGAAACAAAATGTTACACGACTAAGGTAAAATGCTATCGGTAGGTATGTACTGTCCGTCAGAGAGCCCGATAGACTTGAGTCTAGCAACAATATAAAGTGAACATAACAAAAAGATACTAAAAGGAACCAAATGAAACTTTAAGAAATAAAAAATACAGTGTCTGAAATTTATTGGGTTGCTCAAAGAGACCATATAGTTTTGTCTGAAAAATAAAAGTCACATTTTTCATTTTCACCAATAACTATTGATTGCGGTATTTTGAGTATATCCAATATCCGCTATGTAGTGTAATGCTGGTTGCTCTCAATTAATGTCTGGATTACATTGCTATCAATTTCAACTGGTCTACCAGACCATGGAGCATTGTCCAGCAAGAAATCTCCAGCACAAAAGTTCACAAACCACTTTTGACATGTTTGATCCACAGCACCTTCTCCATACACTGCACAAATCTTCTTTTTTTTTGGGGGGGAGGGGACATTTCAGTTGTGCTTTTACCTTTCTTGAAATAATAAGCATAATATGTTGAAAATGTTGCTTATTTCCTTCCATCTTCAATATTAAAATGGCTACATAAAAATTCACCAATTTTGATTTTTTTAAATGCATGCTGATATGACAGCTGTCATAATACAGTCTAACAAAATTGTTTCAAATGAAGTTAAAGACAACTAAGCACTACTAGAACCACCTTACAAAAAACAACCAATGGACTTTTTGCCCAACCCAATAAAAATTAACAGGAAAGGATTTATAGGAGGTTACATATTTCAGAGGAAAAGATCAGTAAATCTGAGGATGTGGCAATAATAATCATTGAAAATGAAGTACAGAGAGGAAAAAAGATCACAAAAAATAAACATAGCTTCAAGAAGCTATGGGAAAATTTCAAGTAGCCAGAAATGTCTAATTGATTTCTATAAAGGGAGAATGAGAAAAAAAATATGAAGTAACAGTGGCTGAAAATTATCAGTATGTAGTGAAACCTATAAAACCATAGATCCAGAAAGTTTAATAAGCTTCACAGAAGAAAGATAAAGTCACACCAAAAAGCACATCATAATCAACTCATTGAAAACCAAAAATGAAAAAGAAACCAAAATCTTAAAGACAGCTTTGTTTCTATACAGAGAAAGAAAGATAAGATCGAACACAAAAATTATTTGAAAAGAGGAGAGTGAAATATCTCTAATGTGCTAAAAGAAAAAAATGCTCAAATTATAATTCTACAGTTCTACACTCAGCCAAAATATCTTTTAAAAACAATGTGGACCGAAGGCTTTTGAGGCACCATCGGTGTACTCCGGGACAAGCAGGTGAGCCTGGGACAGCTCACCTGATGAACAGCATCTTGGCATTAAGGGGTTCCATGGAGGGGAGTTCAATGAAGTGCTGTTTGCTTTCACACCTTGGAAAATGACTATCATCTTCATTCGTTAATTCAGAAGTCTATTTGATTGTTCAACAAGACTTTACAAATGCTTTCATCATTGTGCCAATTACTGTGTAAAATACTAGCGAGTAAAGTAAATAAAGCACAGTCCCTGCCCTCAAAGAGTTTACACGTGAACCTGGAAGACAGAAGCATAGGTAGAGGGTCGTAACATGGTGTGATAGAGGCGATGATGTAGGCTTGCCCAAGGAGGTACGGAGACAAATGGATGACGACCAGTTAGGACTAACGAGGCAGGCAGGGGAAAGGACACTTTCACAGGACCCATAGACTTTAGGTAAGAGAAAAGGAGGTTGAATACCTCCAAGTAGCTCAGATGCAACATGTGTAAAGCGCCCTGAGGATAATGGGATGTCTTAGCACAGCTTCAGCGTGACTGGAATTCAGGATGCTAAAGGGGCATGGTCAGAGAGGAAGACCAAGAACTCATTAGGACATAAAATACAAAGACCGTTGTACATTTTGCTGAGATGTTTGAACTCTTGTAAAGGTAATAACCATTCAATGGCTCTAAGAAGGCAGGAGAGTCAAATCATTAGGATTGTAATTTCAAAATATTTAACAGCAACATGGAAATTAAATGGAGGAGTGACACTGTAGAGAGGAAGCAATTAGTGTGGTTTTACCAGCCTAGGTGAGAAAGAAAACATCTTGAGTGAAGACAATGACAGTGATGATGGAATTAAGAGGGAAATTCAGCAAAATGTCACAGTCTTCTGTAGCCAGTGGACCTAACGACAGAGGATATGGGATATCAAGATGGAGTTCATTTGACTCTCTTCTGGATAAAACAAACACTTCTCTCCTGGATCTTTGGACTTTTTACAACAGAAGCCCCTAAATTTTCAAATATACACCATGCAATGGCTTATTCCTGCCAAGCTTTAATAGGTAATAAAGGGGGACCTGTACAATTTAGGGGATTCACTTAAAGTGCTTAGGCACCCAGATTGCAAGCTTTAAATCATCTGACCATCCCTTCTGCCTCTTGACCAGTGTTATAAACAGGCTGTGGATGCACCATTTCAGAACAGTAATTCCTACCACACTCCAGTCCTGAAAATACCAACTTGAGAAAGAAATGAAGTGCAGTGAGAAGCAGAAACCCCTCAATTAGAAAGACGGAAGCACTTGACGGAACCAAAAACTTTGTATTATTTAATGCCATCAAGGAATAACACACCACCATGTAAATTTTAAAAATAAAAATCACGTAAAGACTCTTCTACTGACCACATTGTTTTATGTACTAACTCTAAAAGCACCAGCATCAGCACGTCTCATTCATTCCTCTCTTCCCAGCGCTGTAATTAAGAGAGGCAGTGTTTACTCACTATCTGTCGAATTAATGAATGAATCTGCTTGTTTAAGATACACGTTCCGGGATATTGTGATAGCACCATGTCTAGAAGCAGTGTGTTCTTGGGGAAATGGTCTTCGTGAAAGATGATCTACGTCTGCTTTAAGCAAAGAAGGAGCAACAGGAGAAGATAGAGTCGGTTTTGATGGAAAGATTCCATTCTGATTGATGTCAGCACCAGAGAGTGGTGGTTCAGATTGTAAGGCTGAGGCAAACTGCCTGGATTCAAATCCTGGCTCTTCTTCTGATGTCTCTGCTCCCTGGGCAAGTTTCTTTACTTCTCTGTGCATCTATGTCCTCATTTATAAGTAAGGGTCCAATAGCACCTGCCTCCTAGGGCTGTTGTGCAGGGTAAAGGAGTAATAGATTCCAAGCATGTAAGCAGCACCTACCCCATAGTATATATAGTGCCACGTAAGTAATAGCTGTAGTTACTTTACAGTTTAAAGTTATGGCACCCAAGAATGTAAGAGTCTGGAGGGCCCCAGAAGCAATCCAGTCTTGACCCTTCTTAGTGAAATCTGTCCGTCCTTGGGATTGCAGAAAATAAAGTCAGCTTCCATAAATTCTGCAGCACCTGTGGGCCCCAACTTCCAGACTGGGTGCTGTAGGGGGATGGCTGGTCAGAATCACTCCTGGAGTCTGCGCAGTGAGTACTTCCTTCGGCACCCAGCTCTCCTAGAATGAACGGGCCGCCTGGGCCCACATGCTTTCTCTGTGGCCATGGCTCCGATGCCGTGGTGGCGGAAACTCTGAAAGGGTAACCAACAACCTTCCACCACTCTCTGTCCCGACTTGGAGAAGACCCAACGTAAAGGCACCCTCCGCGTAGACTGGGTCATGTGCTTTCTGCCTATCAGTGTTGCTGTTACTGCTGGTGGTTCGATAATTATTAATAAGAGGATTAAAGGCATTACACACTGAGCTGAATGAACTGGGGAACAGGAGCCTGTTGCTTCATCAGGAAGCTATAGCTTCACACCCCAGGGGACACAGCCCTGCTCCTCCAAGGGGATTAACGCTCCTCTCTTCCCCATCCAATACCAGGTTGCTGAGGGGGCGCAAGAGGAGGAACTTGACCACAGAGGCCTGTCAGTCTAACTAGGGGCTGTGGACCTATTCGAAGCTTAAGCAGTTGAATGGATCTTTTAGGAAAAATCCTTGGTCTGTCCCAAGTCCAAGCTAACATAGTCCCTGGGGAACAAAGAAAAAAATGTCGCTCTCTCTTGCCCATGACCTGCACTTGCCCCATTTGTCCGTGCGTTTTCTCCAACAGGAGCCTGTGGCCATGTGGATCCGGCAGCTACTGGAACCCTCTGCAGATGCCAGGGCTCCAAAGGCCTAGGCTTTACTATGAAACCAAACCTTGACACTGGCTTTCACTTTGGCCTTGCTGAAGACACGGCTGACTTTTTCCATGGCAGGATGGACAGAGTTGGGACACTAGAAACCCAGGGCAGGGGGCTTCTATTTCCACCTGAATGAACCATCTCGCCACACCACTGTCTCCCACGTACGGGTCCTTAGATGCCTTCCTCACGATCCCGTGGAAGAGCCTCATTTCCAACATTACCAATCATCATTATTATTCTAGGTGGATTTTCTTTCTTTAATTATTTGTTGTTGTTGTTCAGTTTCAGTTACAGTTATCCCACATTTCCCCCACTGCTCTCCCCAGCCCTGCCCCCTCCCAGTCTATCCCCACCCCATTGTCCAATCATCATTATTAACTCAAATTTATACAAAGCTTTACTATTTCCGAATTGCAGCTGTACAGTAATCACACTCGATACTCAAAGCCTTTGTGCAAACACATGAAAGGGACTCCTGGTTTCACCTAAGAGGAAATGAAGCTCTGAAAGTGTCAAGATCAAAGACAGCATGGCAGGGCCATACCTGCTGAATCTCTGTCCGGTGCCCTGATGCTACAGTGTATTCATTTCCGTCTCCAAAGAAAGGAAAGGGACCAACAGCCTGGCTGTTCCCTGGGCATCTGGGACTCTGGAAAGACAAATGGAAGCCCAGGAGATGCACAGCCTACGGTCCAAGCAAAGACAGAACAAGGCTCACGTCCACGGCGGTGGGGCAAGATCCACTGTAGTCCTCTTGCTGGTCCTTTGTGCACTTCTCCCTCAAGGGCACTTTGTCGTTTGTACAAAGGCCTCCTGCCAGGGTCGGAGGGGATCCAAAATGAACATATTTGATGAGTCTGACACCCTGACAGGAAATGCTAGACTTGTGAAAGAAGAAAGCAAGAAAAGAGGAAGCATCATCCCAAGCCAGCGATTTGCAACCTTTTCCATCTCATGGCACACGTGAACTAATTACTAAAGTTCTGTGGTACACCAAAAAACGTATTTTTGCTGAGCTGATGGGTATGGGCATACTTCTGATTCGTTCACACTGGACAGCTGCTGTCATGTTGGCTGTTGTCATTTTTTTTATTTGACAATCTGAGGGCTACGAGGTCAGAGCCCCTGACTAAATAGTCAGGTAGTGCATGTTTTAACAATTCTTGCGGCACGCCGGTTGAGAATCACCGCTCTAGGCGCTTAAACAGGCGAGTCCCTTTGCTCGGTCTCATAGCACCCCTGCACCATAAGGCCGTCAGAACCTCATTCGGTGCATGAGGACGCAGAGGCCAAAACACTTGCCTGAGACTACAGACAGTGGAACTGGCAGAGTCCTATAGGATCTAACTACTTTTATTTCTAGAAATAGAAATCTAAGCAGAAGAACGGCTGGCATATGCTATGTGTTGCACTTCTGTGGTTCGGATGTAGCCGTTATATTGTCTTCAAACTATGTTCTGGTTTTTATTGTTTATTTTTTCATCATCCTGGATCGTCAACTAATGGAGTGTAGAGAAAAAATAATACTTCCAGTGTTGCCACATTTGGTAAGCATTACGAATAAATATTTAAATTTTAAATTGCTTGTAATTTAAATTGCTACGCATGAAACGAAACATTAGACATGAGGGTCTTTCGCACAGTTCCTTTATGCCCCTAAAGGCTTTGTCACTGGTCACTAACAACACTGCTCTCTATAGCTTGCTTCTTACTCACTGGCTGAGCTCCCGAAAGTGGGGTGCTCGTGTCGGCCCGAGCTCCCCCTTCATGAGATGTACAGTCCACGTCAGGACTGGTGAGATTTTTGGCTCACAGGATTGCATGCCTCATGTTTTGGATGGTGTGCGTTTTGTCGAGCTGGGATTACAAATGAGGAAACGGGGAACCTGCCTCCAGACCCCAGGAGGCGGGGGGGCTGGGCTCTGTGTGAAGGCACAGCCAAGGTGGGAGCGGAGGGGCAAGGCAGGGCGTTGCGAGTGTGTGTCGAGTACAAGCCCCTTCGTATCCTGAAGATTTCAAACACATGCTTCGGAAGAGACAATGGGACTCTGAAGGTGAGTAAGAGACTTTAAGTTGACAAAGACCACACCACATGATATGAATCAGAGGATTCAGCTTTCCGCAGGAGGAACACAGACAGGGCCAGTTCAGCAAAAAAGGAGCAGTCCAATGACAGGCCAAGAACCAAACCAAGTCATTTAGGGACCGGTGAGCACCAGGCCAACAGGCAGACCTGGAAGGGGGAGTCGTCCGGACTCGAAAGAAAGGCAGGTGTTCAGACAGACAGACCGGAGAACAGAGCCCCTGTATGAACATCTACTACATTACCAGGGACAGTGATGAACAGGCGCACCACAGCCACTGGTCTCTTCGAGCAAATGGTCTGGTGGGGAAGACAGAATAATAAAAAAAAGTTATACCACAGGTGTAATAAAACTGCAATTCTGATAAGCGTTATAAAGGAGAGATTCAAGATGTTGTGAGAGATCTTGATAGAAAATTTGACCCAGTCAGGAAGGTCATGGATGTGTTCCCAGAAAGAGAGATACATGTGCTGAAATCAGAAGAAAGATTAGAAATTGGATAAGAGGGGAGAAAAGAATTTTCAAGTAGAGAAAGCCCCAATGGCAGGAGTGGGACCAGAACAGAGAGGGGAGGGCAGCAGGCAGCGTGGGGAGAGCCACCCCAAAGTTCCTGACAAAATTCTACAGAGGCCCCCTCTCCTCTGTGAAAAGAGGAGATGGAGCATGAGCAAAGACCTAGAGCTATCCGCCCCGCAGGACAGCGGAGGAGGGGTGTCGCCTACCCTCCCTGATGTGCCATTCCTGATTTAGAGAACCATATCCGAGCCTTGGACATCAGGGAGAGCACAGGCCCTGCAGGCTGATGGATTTCGGTGAATTTGTTCCCCGATGTCTTGACATCTCCTTTTTCACTCAACAGCAACAAGAATAGAACTTTACGAGCGTCGACAGGAAGGAAATGCTTCTGGTTAGCTGACTATGACAGATTCTCATGGGGCAAACCGCAATGGCCGAGGATGCGAATTTTATTGCTCCCAGAAGATAAAACGTTAGCCTGAATTGTAGCCAGCTACTTTGAATGAGTAAAATACACTTTTTGCAGCCTATTTTTCTTTGTTTGTTTGCCTTATTTTTTCAAGTTATTAAAATTCACGGGTGGTTCACAAGGAAACAAGAGAGAGAACGTGGAGGATGCCAGTTGCCTCTCGCCCCTGTGGACAGTGCTGTTGGAGGAACAGAGTGATTTAAAAAGGGGTGACATGGAAAGTGGGGGATGAAATGTCAAGGTGGAAATCTCCTTTGCAGTGGCTCCCTGGGGCAGATTTCTGTGGAGCCTTGCAGGTACCTCAGTGGTTGGCTCACAAACCTAGCCCTTCCTGCACCCAGGAGAGATGCCGTCTGCTTGTCCGATGACTGTTGACCAGTTGCGGGCCACACCCACTCAGGGAGCTACAACTGCAACTACACCTTCTCCTGTGAGGTCCAAGTCCACGTCTTAGAGAGGAAATTTTCACCCCTTTCCATGCGTATTCTTTCCATGCTTTTTAGCCCTTAGCTCTAAAACAGTAGTTTTCCAAGTTCTTTTTGGCTCCTCACATAATAGTTATCCTCCTTATAGTTATCAAAATGATTTTTTAATTCATTGGTTTGAGAGAGAGAGAGAGAGAGAGAAACATTGATTTATTGTTTTACTCATTGATGCATTCATTGGTTGATTCTTGCATTGCTCTGACTGGGGATCGAACCTGCAACCTTGGCCTTTAAGGACAATGCTCTAACCAACTGAGCTAACCAGCCAGTGCAAAAGTTATTCTTTATATGAAATTTATCTGCTCCAGTTACTGTGTGATTTGTTGCTCTTGATTGGACGCTGACTGAAACACAGCCATGGAACGGAGATGAACAAACCAGGCCTGATTAGAGCTAATGGCTGTCAGGCTATTTACAGAGAAATGCCATCGGAAAGAAATCAGAGTGTAAAATTAATTCAAGAGGGAAAAGGAAAGTAGACAAAATTGGAAGCTCTTGGGATGCAGCACAAGACCGAACAGGTAGAATGAACAGGAAAAACCCTCCGTCACCAATCAAGCCTGGGAGAGTCGAAGGTGACGTAGATAAATCTCAGCAGATGGAAGACGTATTCCTAATTATCAAGGTTTCTCCCACTGACAACAAGATTTCCTGTGTTGTAAAAGATAGACACAAATGCCATACTGATTAACAATCAGGAAATAATTATCCAGTTTTAAAAAATGAAATTAATGGATCTGTACCACAACGTGAAAAAAGCATACAATGCTATAGAAATCATTAGCAATAGATAAGACCCACACCAAATCAGGAATAGACGTATTTATGCAGATAAGTCTGGGGGCTTAGTGATACAAAGCCCCCGTTTTATGTTGTTATTACTATTTGCTTGGCAGTTTTCATCATAGAGCTGATAGCTCTTCACAGTATATAATAATCATGTCCAAAAACTGACTGTGTTGATATGGAAGCACTCTGGTGATTTCAAAAAGACCAAGCAAGGAGACTCAACTGAAAGATGGAGTCCCGGACCGGCACATGGAGGAGAAGAAGCTCAGACCAGGCAGTGAGACGTTCGGCAGGAGAATGATCGCTGAAGACCTGGGAACTTGAGGACATTCAAAAATCACAAATAATGTCTTGGCCTCTTGGGAGGAATTCCTGTCGCAAGTCTGAACGTCAACTGCAGGATAGAAGTCTAAAGATTCAAGTGCATGGAACTGTGAAGCAGCAATGTTCTGAATGTCATTAGAAACTGAATACATGAAGGTGAGCACATCAGCCCTGCTGAGAAAGGAAGGAAATAGACTTTTGATGGATTCTTTCTACCTTGAGTAAAAGTACAGCCATCTGCTTTTCAAAGCTTTATTTTTTTATTTTAATTTGAAAAGCAATGTTCTTTAGCATCATCAATTTTCACAAATATTCTCATGGGGCTTTAAATACACCAGCTTTCAGGTATGATTTCTTGAAGCCTTTCACATGTGTGCCTCGTGTAGGGAAAGTCTGAACATGTTTGAAGCTGTGATTTACGACAAAACCCATTCCATGCCCCTAACCAACCTCCTTCTAAGCCGTTCACACGCTTGTCAGCGAGGCCATCAAATGATCAGAAACAGCCCCAGTGTTGAGTTCTAGTTAATAACACCATGGTGGATAAGCGGTGTCCAAAATTCAACTGGGATGCTTCTTTTAACTATTTCTTTGCCGTTTTTCTTTTTAATCCACAGAAATGTGATGGAAAAGAACTTTAAATGTCGACAGACCTGAGATCATACTTCAGATCTGCTGTTACCTTGTTCCATGATTTCGGGAGCCGCCGCATCTCCCTGGGCCTTGGTTTTCTCAAATTATGGGCAGTGATGTTATTCATGTCGTTATAGGTATCAAGGCCATTTAAAAAGGAAGGTGTCAGGGAAATGGGAGATTGTACCCTTTCCTGAGAGTAAAGCCATTTTCAAAAAAGTCATTTATTTAAGAAGACCTGCATTTATTAGCCAAGAAAACAAATTTAAGGTCAGTCTTGCAGAACTTTGTTATACAAGGAGGGTAAGTAATTTGCAGAGGGTACACACACTTAAAAATAGTGACCCCTCTATCCCCATATGCAGGTGCTGGAAAGACGGCTGACTAGTGGTCAGTGAAGAGAGTTACAGGCTGCCTGCCTCACGGACCAATAGAACAACGTCCACCTTAGCAGAGTTCCGACTGTCCGGAGCTCCCTGGATGATGGGCCTGACCCGGGAGGTAGCTACAGGTGCTGTCCTACCTGCCCAGTGTCTGCTGTCACTCAGATGTCGGCTGGAATGCACGGGTCCTCCTTTATGGAGTGCTCTCTGGCACTCCAGTGGCCATTCGTTACATTGGTTGGTCACTACAGTGGCAGGTGTTTGTCAATGTCCTCGCAGATCATCACATCAGTCCTTGATATCTTACCCTGCATTCTTCATGGTGACTTCCTCTTGGACTCCTTTATACCCTCATTGTATGGTAAAATCTTTAGAAATTCCCAAAGAAACATAAACAACCCACGGAGAACTATAGAGGGGGACTGCCTTCCGGAAACAGCATCTAGAAAGTCCGAGCCCAGGCACAAAAATAAAGTCTGACTCATAATTTCAACACACTGTGGCACAGTGAAAAGAACAGAGACTTTACTGGCTAAGAATCCGTTTATATCCATACCAGCAGGTTCTCCTTGGACAAGTGAGTGAACTCACTGAGCTGGGTAACTCTTCTGCAAAATGGAAATGATAATGTATACTATGGGGTCAGTTTGAAGATTAAATGGGATGTTTTGCAAGGCATCTAGAAGAGTTCCTGACACTTCAGGACTGCTTATAAATGTTAAACCCTTTTCCATACTTCATTGTCCAAAGAAACCTACAGTGTATGAGGATAAGCAGAAAGATTCTGTTACAATGCAAAGAGAAAGTTACTTCATTGTAAGAATAAAGTGTTATAAAAACAGAAAAATCAGAGTCTTGAGGAATGAAGTCTTAGTAATGAAAGAGAAAGACAATACCCAGTGAAGGGAATAGCATGAGTCAAAAGCCTCTCCATCCACACAGCACGCGGAATGTATTCAATGTTACTGTAGTAACTGCGTGGGGCCAGATGGGTGCTAGAATTATTGGGATGACCACTGTGCAAGTTATATAAATGTCTAACCTCTATGTTTATACCTGAAACTAATGTAATAGTGTACCTTGACTTGATGTGGAAAAAAATATGAAAGTAATGCGCAACAAAAACAAACAAACAAGAAATTCTGGGTACCTGGCAATACTGAGAGCGATGAGTTGCCAGGAAGATTTTGTTTGGCTAACCCTGGACAGGGGCCGGGGGCGGTTTGGGGTGGGATTAGGAAGGAGAACGCTGGTCAGGAGGCATCACTGTAAAGCTGCAGCAGCTCACCAGGCTCCGCCCACCCCAGAGAGGTCAGGGAAGAAGCAACTGAAGAGCGGAGCTCTCCTGAGCCTATGAAGCGAGGAGTATTAAAGGGTAAATAGCTTCGAGCTCTCCATCCATCTTTCTCAGCAATCTGATCGCTGCATTTTTAGTGTGTGACCTCTATGATTAATCTTCAATACAGTCCTGGTGAGTCATACATGAATTATGCATCTTCTTTTATTCCAACGTAATTACTTGAATAAAATTGTCAGGTCTCAAGTTTTACCCTAGTGTTAAATGTCTAAAAATTTATCATTTTCTTTCCATTTTCCTCCTACTTCAAACCAACCCTATAGACTTTGGTATTCATAAACTCTATTTTTAGGACTTGGAAGAAGTATGCTTGATATAATATAATAATGATACAATGCTATTTTGTTTTCTACTTTTTAAAATAGTCATTAAGAGAATTTTTCAATTGCTTTCTATAAAAATGAAGGTCACCATCTGCATAGAACTGCTGCATCTCAGGCACTGTATTTAGATTATGACATAAGATACTCTCAGCTCATAGGCAGACACACACACACAAACATGAAAGAAGTGAGCAAAAAATGTAAACGAAGGAATTGCTCATCACATTTTTACTTATTACAGAAAACAGAGTGGCCTTTCTAAAACATGAATCTAATCTTATTTTATTTTGTTGGCATCACTATGCTCAAGATAAAAACCCAAACACAGAGATTGGTGAGCTAGCCACTCCAACGCCTATAACATCATTATTGATGGTAACAAAGTCCGCTGATAGGTTTCTTAAAAGAACCGAAGGGATAAATCACTAAGTCAATGATCAATAAAATATTCCCTTATGATGATTAACTTGCCTTGCTCCTCTTGACCCCAGTCTTGTGCATGTGATTCCCTTTGCCTGAACTGCTCTTCACCCACCTCATTCCATTTTACCTGCCTGATTCCTGTTTGTCTTCAATCATTAAACCAGAGCTCTCCTAGGGGCCTGGACTGAACCCCTAAGATCCCACTGAGTATGTTCCTCATGAAATGATGTGCAGGGCTCTATAATGATATTTACACCTGCGATTATAATGACTTATTTACTTATCTTCCTCCCACAGGATAGTATAAGCTTTCTGAGTAGAGAGATCTAATGTTAATTATTTCTTCCGGCGCCCAGGCTATCTCCTGGCAGGGAATATGCATCCAAGGAACATTTGTGGAGTTGACAGAATCATAGATATGTGCTTAAAAAACCCTGGCCCTGCCACTTACTTGCAATGTTATCTTGGAAAAGTTTTTTTTCATGTTTTTCAATCCTCCATTTCACTGCTGTAAAATGAAAATAAATAATATTGCTTTGAAAACTGTTTTAATGATTCAAAACAATGTATGGGCAGTATCTGTACACATTCATATATATTAGCTCCTTCTCTTTGCTACTTTTCTAAATCTCTGGTTTGTATTGACAAAGGGAGAGCAGCTATCTGCTTTGTAGCAAAGCTCATCAAAAATACCCATGTGTTTTCATTGCATTCAGAATATGCAATACCTGCTTTATCCTCTATCCTAGTTGGTAAAAGCATGTGTTGAAACTAATTACAGCACTTGGCCCAGAGCACAGAATGTTTCTTTTGGTTACCCTTTTAATTACCTTGCCAGTTACCTTTTCATTATAAATCTGCACTGTCACACAAAGCGCTGCTCTGGTGCCTTTACCCTGCTGATGGGACACTAGTTGTCCCTGAGCCTCCCCGCTGCTCTTTGCCTCTGCCTTTATGTGCCGCCCAGCAGTCGTGGTGCCTTGGCAAAAGCTGTCAACCCGCCAGGGAGAGGGATGGGGGAGGATGATCTGCAGCATTCGCCAATTTCTGGGGTATAAATATTCCCACTTTGGCCAATGTTAAGCTACCAGCCTGATAGCAATGAATGCAGAGTTGAGAAAAGATGGTCGGAAGCATCCAGATACAGGGTTTGCATAATACAGATACACTAATTCAAACCATCTCATGAGCATAGATAACAGTAAAATGAGGTGAATATTTAAGTGATGAGTTTTGAGTGCCTATTAATTTTGCTTTTAATATAAATTTTAATGAAGGTTTATATAATCTACTTTTTAATAATGGCTGTGTTTACCGACCAGATCACAAGAGTCCTGAAAATGTCATAATTGGATCTCAGCTCCATTATTCTGCTCCCTAGAACTGGGTCCTACGAAGTAGGTTCAGAGTAAACACTTATCGATGGTTTGCTAAGAGAAGTGGGAACAAGATTCAGTGAGTTGGTGCTATTCTTCTTCTTCTGATGATACATGAGAGAGACCAAATGAAAGCCAGCAACATAACTGAAGGCCCCCAAAGGTGAACCGTGAGCTGCTACAGAGGGAAAGAGATCGAGAATGCTCTATGAGTGGTCTGAAGCTTTTGATACAAAAAATTAAACCGATGGACATAGAACTGCCAAGGACAATGAAAGTACTGTAATTCACAGAACTTAACAGAAAGATCAGGATTATGAGAGATTACGAAAGGAGTCTTGAATAGGATTCAGATACACCTGCCTTTTGTCTTTCCTGAAAGACAACATCTTTCAAGGCCCGCTAAGAGGAAATACTTTGTCCAAGCTCACACAGAAGCTCAGAGATGGCCCCGTACTCACTGTAATAAGTCTCTCGATTACAGGGATAGAATTGTCCCTGCTTACATACATATCAGATTTAAGAAGCCCAAATGGCTTGTCTAAGATGACTTAGGAGAGTCCAGCTTGAGTCAAGACAAAGGTGGAAGGTGAACAGGTTCCTTGTGATTGTAAAGTATGACATTATCTCACATCCCATCCTCTTTGGAGTTAATGTTGCTCTTCAGTACATGTGTTGATTCATCCATTGAATGAATACGTATTGTTCACCTATCAAGAGCCAGGGATAGGAGGCTGACCAGGAGCAGGGCCTATCCCCATGCCTCATGGTATCTGTCACAGGAGCTTACTCAGGGTAAATGCACAAAGCCAGTGGGGTCTGGCAAGGCTCCCTCTTCTCTTGAGGCCCCCAACCTGAAAACAAACAGATACCGTCCAATTGTCAGCACTCTCCTCCTAAACTGACTTCAACTTTGATTGTGTGACTCTCGGACCTAAAGCTCATCATCGGGTACTGGGATCCAGTGGGTAGAAAACAGTGCAATGCTCTGTTCAGCTAAGGCTCCAACTATGCCATCCCAGGATGCACGCCTTTGGATGCCGTCACGCTTTCTCTCTCCTAGAAGAGTCTCCTGGGAATCTACAACTTGTCTTCAGGCTTTCGCTAATCCTCCCGCTCTTGTTAATTTCCTCCGCACCCCTTCCCAAACCAATCAACTTGGGCTTACTCTGCACAACCTCCCTGCCTCTTGCTCCCAGATTTTACCAGCCCGATATGCTTAAGTAGAAGAATAATTCCACCAAGATACTATGAATGAGCTTTTATAATAAAAATGAGAACTTCCATTGAAATCAATGAAGGAAATAATACATCAAGCCAAACAAATGTCAACCCCAGAATGAGGGAAATGTATTGACTAAAAGACAGTAACAAGTAAAAACAATCCATACCTTCAATTGTTTCCATTAATATTTACTGCTCATATTCCATGTCTCAGGAAATGTGTAAGATTAGAGAAACGTTCTCCTCTTCATTCTAACCACAGTTATTCCCTGCATGCTGCCACCCTCCGAAACCAGGAATGCAGACGTCCCCCTTCAGGAGACAGCCAACATACTTCAGCCTTCTCTACCCCAACGAGGCTAAGCCACCCTATTATACAGCTTTGCATACCCTTAACCTACTTGTAATACTCAGCATATTTATATGACTAGTTTATTGCCTCCCTTCCCTAGTAGAAGGAAGCATAATGAAGTCAAGGAATACGTCTGTTAAAAATTAATGCATTTTTAACACTTAGCACATGCTTGGAACCCATCAAATGCTAAATACATATATACTAGATGAATAATGTATACGTGCATTATATATACTCCCTTCCTTCAAGATCCTTATGTTCTTGCAGGAGGACATGAATAAATATTAGTTCCCCAAAACACAATAGATACAAGATAGACATTCCTACAGACCATGATATGACCACAAAAATTCACATCAAACGGAGAACTAATTCAACTTCAGGGGGAAGATCAGCAAAAGTATCATAAGGAAGTTGATCCCAGAGTTTTGGTCAAAATGATGGAGTAGGTAAGACTGTGCTCACCTTCTCATATGATCGCATCAAAATTACAACTAAACTATAGGACATTAAACTTGGAGAACCATCTGCAGAGTAACTGAGCAGAAGTCCTATAAGCATGTGCAGAAGAAGCCATGTTGAGACTGGTAGGAAGAGCTAAGACAGGAAATGGGCAGGCCCCACCTTCACGTGAGGTGGTTGAAAATTGGGAAGGTTATTTCAGCAGCAGCGGTCCCCACTAAGGAGCAAGGGATCCCAGACCCTACTCGCCTGCTCAAGCCAAGATCACCAGTGCAGGGAAGAGAAGCCCTCACAACATCTGGCTGTGAACATCAGCCAGGATTCTGCCCACCAGGGTCAGACAGGGAAAGATATATACCATATGATTTCACTTACGTACGGAGCAAAGTAAATGAACAAACAAAACCGAAACAGGCTCACACAGAGAACAGACTGGTGGTTGCCAGATTGGGGAAAGGTTGGGAGGTTGGGTAAAAAAGGTAAAGGTATTAAAAACTAGAAATTGGTAGGGACAAAATAGTCATGGGGATGTAAAGTACAGCATGGGGAATACAGCCAATAACATTGTAATAACTCTGTTTGGGGCCAGGTGGGTAGTATACTTACTGAGGGATTCCTGCGTAAATGAAATAAATGTCCCACCACTGTGCTATATAATATAGATATGCCAATATAAACTGAATGTCAGCTATAATTGACAAACCTTTAAATAAAAAACAGTTGAATCTACAAAGTATTTGACGCCCTTTGGGGAGATGAAAAGTGAAGGAGACTCTGCCAGGCCGGAGGCGAACCACAGATGCAGGCATCAAACCACCAGAGCACTGACACATCCAGGGAGATGTGAGCAGGTTGGTAGGACTCATCCAAGTTCATTAAGCAAGCAACACAGAGATAAGAACTGTGGACAAAAAGGAGAGAGCTGCCAGTGCGACAAGAATTATCAAAGAAAGCTTCAGGCGGGGGTTTATCTTTGAGACGAGTCTTAAAGGAGAAAAACTTTGGCTAAAAATGGATAAAGACATTCTAGAGGACAGGAATAGCATGGGTAAAGGAACAGGGGATGTAAAAAATTATGGTGCAATCCATGCATGGGCCAGTTGGGGAATGGTGAAGAGATGTGTATGTAACTAAGGACTCTGGCCAGGGAGGGGCTGTGATTGAAAATCGGCTCTAGACTTGCAGATGAGGACAATCGTAAAGCACCAGATGTAATGCCCAGGAGCCTGGGCTCTCCCCAGCAGGCAATGAAAGTGATCAAAAGATTATGAGTCTGATGTGATGTACTATTTATGGATTCCCTTAAAGACTGTACGTGAGGTGGATATTAACGAAATTTAGAGAAGAGAGATAGAAAAAGTACAATTAAGAATGAAGATGAAGTGTTCTCCACCCAAGGAGCTGGCCTAAGGCTTAAGTTGAAGCTGAAGGAAAACTCTAGCAGGGCGAACAGGGAAAAATGCAGAAGTACATAAATAAGGGCACATGGACAGGTCACAGGGCAACACGGAGCAGAGAAAAAGAAAGCTGACGTTTTGGGAGGTGAGGGGATTGTGGATTCATGCAAAAATAATGTCATGCTTTCTGGAAAGATAAGGTGTTTAATAAATATTTCTTAACTCTTCACTAATTTCAAGCCTATTGTCTTACTATTATAGGTACTGAAAATCCTGTTTTGGATGAACAATAGCTCGCTCTTCTGTTCCTTCTATCTGTTCTCTTCCCATTCCCACAGTGAACACTGTCATCAGCAAAGGCCCCCATCTCAGCATCTGAGGTTGGGAACTAAGACAATATACTCTCCTGACCACTGGGGGCATTCCCCGTGCCCGAAGGAAATGCCTTTCATGAGGTAACCGATCAATTAACATTTAGTGAACTGATGAACAAGCGGATGTGAATAATCAAAGACATTGGCCCTAAGTCCATATTTTGTGGCAAAATCCTTCAGGAATGTTTAGTTTGAATTCATGTTTCAACGGAAATTATAGGTGCATAATTAATACACAGAGCCTTATCTCCAACAAATGTTCATGTCCAAAGGGTGGTAAAAACTCAAGAGCAGAAGTCCCTCCCCCTGAAATGCCAGATATCGATGAAGAAGGCAGCAGAGAAGAGCCCAGAGAAAGAAACAATGAGATCCTTCCTCTGTCCTCAAATCGCTGGATAGACAGAAACCTCCTAGACTCCAAGTTTACACGAGAGAGTTGGTCATGATCCAGGGAGAATATACACTTTTATTGAAAATGCCTTGAATGTAAAAGAACGGAATATTTATTTGAGAAAATCTGGGTGGTGGTGGGGGGCAGTAAAGAAGCTGCCAGAAAGGTCAGCGCCAACCCTATGCTTCAAATCCTGTTATACCTGCCTCCAGAGAACCTGTAAATATTTGATAAATACAAAGAAACTTTAATACCTCCTATCTCCGCCCTCACTCAGAAATGAGACGTTCCCCTTGTTCATTTCCTAGCTTCCTGACCTTGCAAATCACAGCAGCCCAGCCTGCCAAGTTCACATAACCCAGTGATCACAGCCATCCTCTAGATTTGTATAACACCTTTGTTTGGGTGGAAACAAAGATATTCATGAGCGTTACCACATTTACTGTCACCCCCCGTGGTTATTATAAACCACATGCATCACTTAGAACTATGGGGTGGGGAAAGTTTTTAATAATAGAAAGAGAAAAAAAGACACTTGAAAAGGGAGCTCGCTGCTGATTTTTTACAGTAAGAGCATTTGATCCCCAGAACATTCAGTTTCATAACTAAGAGTGTGATTAATCAGAAGCTCTGCATTTTAATTTCCAGGGCACCTCCCAGAGCACCATCATGTTAAATCATCACTTCGCCAGAATGTGTTGCGCGGATTAAATATGTAGGAGCCTGAAGTCTTTAGGAAGATTAACTGAAAATTTTGAACCTAAAATAGCTCCTGTTATAAAAGCATATGTCTGTTTTATGAAAGTTTTTCTCCAATTATTGAAAAGTGAACAATGTGATGAAGTTTCCAAGTTTCCCAAACCAACCAGCTATGTGTGTTTTCCTCATGCACAAGGTGTTGTTCTGCTGTGTGTGTGCATATTTACACGTACCCCATTTGCATTTTTATGGAAATAGTACACACTTTCTATAAGATGAATGATTTCTTAAATGCAATCAGGTTAGCGGAAAGAGACCAGCGTGGTCTGGCACGCTGCCTTTGAGGCCCCAGGAGCAGCACTCTGCCTAAAGCAATAGCCTCTGGCTGCATCTGGGCCGCTCCCTGTGTTCTCGGGTGAAACACCCTATGGTCCATCCCACTGTAGTTCTTCCAGACCACACTTCTTGATTTTTTTTAACTGTTCAGGTACAGCTGTCCCACCTTTTTCCCCATTGCTCTCCCCTGCCCTGCCTAGCCCCCTCTCCCACAGTCAATCCCCACCTCATTGTCCGTGCCCATGAGTCCTCCATTCATGTTCCTTCACTTGACCCTTTCCCTTCTTTCCCCCGTTATCTCCTCCCCCCTCTGCTCTGGTAACTGTAGATTTGTTCTTCATTTCCATGCCTCTGGTTCTATCTTGCTAATTTGTTTGTTTTCTAGATTAAGTTCCACTTATAGGCAAGATCATATGGTATTTGCCTTTCACCACCTGGCTTATTTCACTCAGCATAATGCTCTCCACTTCCATCCATGCTGTCGTGAAGGGTAGGAGCTCCTTCTTTCTCTCTGCTGCATAGAATTCCATTGTGTAAATGTACTGCAGTTTTCTGATCCACTCATTTACTGATGGGCACTTAGGCTGTTTCCAGCACTTGGATATTGTAAATGATGCTGCTATGGACACTGGGGTGCATAGGTTCTTTTGAACTGGTGATTCAGGATTCTTATGGTATAATCCTAGCAGTGGAATCACTATTTTTAGTTTTTTGAGGAAATTTCATACTGTTTTCCACAGAGGCTGATTTTTTTCTCCAACTCTGCTTGACTACTTTGATTTATAATTTATAACTTTGTTTTGTCCTTCTAGTTTAAGGTGTGATGCATCTCTGACATTAATTTGTCTCCACAGAACTTTATCTCTTCATTGACTGATTGGCTGATTGAGCAACAAAA
Source organism: Anoura caudifer (assembly GCA_004027475.1). Taxonomy (NCBI): domain Eukaryota; kingdom Metazoa; phylum Chordata; class Mammalia; order Chiroptera; family Phyllostomidae; genus Anoura; species Anoura caudifer. The sequence continues at coordinate 13,018 of PVKU01003509.1, read as the reverse complement.
GTGAACAAAATGCCCATATGTTCATCACCAAGAAGGGAGAGAATTAAGGGGATGTTATTCCTCTCCTCAAGTTTCTTACTGTTGAGTAGAGAATGCCAGCATGTAAACATAATTATCTACTGCATTATCGGCAATGCAATTAGGTTCAAATGTTCCCTCATGATAGTAAATTTCAGGAAATTATTTTCTCCTCTAGGGGAGAGCAATAGAAAGTCTTCATCTAACAAGGAACATTTGCGTGGAAACTTGAAGACCAAGTAAGAACTTTCCAAGGGCAGGAGCCATTTTCCTGGGTAGGGGAAAGTAGGAACATCAGCACCAAAAACTGGCGGCTGTGTATCTTGTTTCTGGGACAAGAAAACTTCAGGGTATCCTCCAGTTTCTCCTATGAGAAACTGACTGATGATGAGAAAACCCACTGTCAGTGGGATCGTGGCTGCTCAGGTGTTCATTATGTGAACCACACCTGCAAAGGACAAAGAAGCAGGATGCACTTGACAGAGAGCCAAGTAGATCCTCCTCAGTGACCATGACAACTGTATGTGCCTCCCAAGTGCCTTCTAAAACTCTATTTATTCTCAGCGAGACATACTATGTCTCCCAGACATAAGCCCTTCAAGGGGTGGAACCTGAACCAACTAGCTCATTTTCTTCGAAGTCCCTACAATCTGTGGATCGTTTTAGACAAGTCACTTCACAATGGCACAATGAGACAAAATGCAGCAAAATAAAACTGAAACCCAAGTTACACCACATTTTATTGGCGTGAATTAGTAGTATTACAACCAATTAAACAAAGAAAGGCAGCGAGTGCCATATGTTGCCGGGATAAAGACGGGGCTGGCAAACAGGAAGGGGTTGTAATCCTGCAGGGCAACTATGGGGTTTCTAGGCATTGGTAACATTCAATGCCTTGCCTTGGAGAGAGGGCTCATGGATGCCTCTTTTACAATTCTTAAGGAGCTCAACATCTTGTTGTGTGTGTTTTTCTGTATGCTATGTTGCACAAAAATAAAATCTTAGCCCTAAAATAACCATAGTCTCTGTCAATAGACTCCTGGGTGGATCTGGCAACTGTCCTAACACTCACGCACACAGGAAGCAATGTACGCGCAAGTATGTACAGTATGTCAAGTTCCCGCACCGCCGCTGGCTTTTGGCACAGAGAAGTGCTGCTCCTTTTTCGTGATCAAACCTACCCTTTGATTCTTTAGTCAGTCTTGTCCATCTTCGGGACAGACATGGGACCTGATCATAAAACACAATATAATCCTTGGGATCCTCAGTCACCATATGTCCAATCCTGGTGAAGACTGGAACCCAGAGAGGTTAAGTCCAGGAGCCTCTGCTTGCTTCGGATTTTCACCCAAAGGCCCATGAACTATGAAACCAGTCATTACTGGGTGTCACTCAAGTCCCACCACCACTTTCCAGGAAGAGGAACTTGAGAAAGTAATTTAAATTCTCAAAACTTCCATTTTTTTCACCTATAAAATGGAGCTTAAAATACGCACATTAATGTCTTTGTTAGAATTAAATGAAGCAACATACTCAAAAAACCTCAGTGTCAGGCTTAAGTCATGCAACTTTCTGTCTCCATTGTAACTCTCAAGGATGCTCAGGCTGTGCAAATGGACCACCCTATGACTAAAATGGACCACCCTACCACTAATGACCCTGTCTGGTACCCCAAGACTCCATCCTGGACTCCTCAGAACGCTGGTGCTCCCCCCCCCCACAGCAATCTGGGACCATTGTCCCATTTACATGTCATCTGACTCAGGGTTGCCTCATCCGCCAAGTTCCATGGTTTAGTCTCCACCTCTTTTTTTGCCAATGCTAGGCTCTCCATTCTTAACTGGATATCCTAGTACTAATAGTGGCCAATGCAATCACCTGGCCTTGCTAGAATATTTAGATCCTGCCGCTTTGGATAGATCTTTTCAGATCAAATGTCCATCTGCTACACTTGGTAAAAAATCCATGTTGGCTCCAGGTTTCACACTACAAACCTCAACGATGCAGTTACAAGGAAGAAGCCCAAATGTGTCTTTGTGCACGGTCCCCTAGGGGAAGGTCTTCAGACAAGCCTTTGAGAGCAGTGAGGTCACAGGTGGCAAACACAAGGACTGGCCCTCCACCTTGTTTTGTCCAGCCTGGCCTGGCCCTGGTTTCTACCTGGCGGCAGTGCTGAGCTTTCGCTTAAGGACCAGTTACATTTATACAGTCCTAAAATTACATTCGGTTCTTTGAAGCCAACCACGAGGCTCATGTGGCCCCCAGTGAAAATGAGTTTGACACCCCTGAGTTAGATTATTTGGAACATGACACACTAGGAACTACTGTGAGGGGATGGGGAAGTGAGCCTGGGAAAGGAGAAACCCAATAAAGGGTTCAGGACCCACTTGGCACCATGGGCAACTGGAGTGCAAGTTTGCTGGGCCTTTCAAGACGTAGCAAAAAACACAACTGAGAACCATCTAAGAAGAGCAATCCACCGCTCCATGTCTGCCATTGGCTGAGGACCCCTTCCAGGGGCGTTCAGTCTCTGGAACTTCCGGCTTGCCCTGCCCTTGGCTAGAACCGAGCCACAGGATTCTCAATTAGCAGTTTTCAGTGAGACAGTTAAGAGTGAATACTCAGCAGGTCCGGGTAGGACACTCAGTTCCACTAGCACCAATTGCTACACTTAACCATCATTAACATTGTTCCAGAATCTCTCTCTCACGCACACAAAGCCTAAAGATCCGTCCCCAATGTTTTTCCAAGAAAAGAATGATTACCGTCTCATAATGAACTTACCCTGATCCAGGCTTGTGTCCTAAACTGTGCTTTGCTAGCAAGATCACGCAGCAGAGTATTGACCACTTAACCATTAGGAAAGCATTTTAAGCTCAACGACTGCGAAGGAACTGCTCTAAAGTAAATAACTTGATGGTGTAAATTATCTCTATTTATAACAAAGGCTCAAATAGGAAAAAACAAAGTGGATGCCTTTCACCCTTCACAAACATTTATCTTCTTTCTCCTTTTCTTTTTTTCCACGGCACTTAGGAAAGGGATTTCTATATGGGCTTTTGCAATCTCTGAAGTGCCAGACCCTTTACAGAGGACATCACAGCAGCCTGGAAACAGAGGCACCATGGTGCTATCCCCATTGCAAAGAAGACAGGAAATTTAAAGTATTCGCCCTATGGCAAGTAAATGGTAAAGCCAAGATTCGAAACACATTTGCTAACTTGTATTTACTTGTTCTTTCTCCTCCCTGCCTCCAGGGATGGTGTCTGCAGCTCACTTTACCCTGAAGAAACTGACCAGACAATGACCTAGGGAGACTGGCATCTGCTTTGTTCTCACCATAAGGCACTAGGGAGAGCTCGCACCAGCCCTGCCCAGCTTTCCTCCCCTAAGGACTCAGCCCAGCTCATCAGACAGGCTCCCCCTGTGCATGGGCAGCGGACGCTGGTGCTTTGCCTGAATGTGAAAATCACACAAACTGGAGTCCCAGCATGCCTTGCAGACACTCCCCCCAAGGAATGAAGGCAGACCTGCTTGGCCACTTGAGAAAAGTTGCCAGGATCTTCCTGTCCTGGCATTCTAGAGAGCACATCCCTTGGAGCTGATGACCTCATCAGATCTTTGCACCTTTCCAGTCATTGTCCCTCCATGAGAACTCTCTGGTCCCACTGTGGAAGGTGGGGTTTGAAGACAGTCAGTCATTTGGAGATTGGCCAGGGCCCCAAGCATGTGCATTCACAGCAAGGTACCTTCTTCCAGCAACGTGTGGCTGCGAGCCCAGACCAGGCCCCACTGGTGGCAGCCATTGGTGACTACTGCTGGGCCAGGCCACCTGAGCTGGGTCAGCACTGTGCTCATCCTAGCCCAGTGGGGAACAAAGAAGACTTAGTATGCATTTTACAGCTTCTCCCACAGGTTCTGACAGCATACAAAATGGGAAGGTGCAGGTATAAATGAAGTCACATTAAGATACTCAAAATTTCATTCAAAATATCAAATTGAAAATTCCATTCCAAAAAATCGAAGTGAGGCAGGATAATCCTGGTAAAATGTCTTCTTTCAGGCATCACATCCTTCCTGGTCCTCAGATTCAAAGCCTTGGCCCCCCACCCTCACCCCAGCTCCCTGTCTCCAGAATTACAGAAACCCAAGCACGGCAGATTCCTCTTTACCCAACCATTTTCCTTCCCCGCTCTGCTCAACTCCCACTGCCATCTCTATACACTGTCTCACCATGTTTCGGCTTCTGTTCTCATCATACACAAAATCCTGCTATTTACCCTGCGCTTCGATCACTGCAGAATCCTTGCCACCTCCCTTTCACGTGTCTGTGTCACTGCTCTCACGTGGCTCTCAGCTTAGACTTCCTTCCACCCTCAGCTCCATGGTGCTTATTTACTTAATCTTCTGCACAAAGATTAGGCAAATAAGCAAAAATTGACTCACCCATTCCCTGAGCCTCATCACTCTTCCATCTAGAGAATTGGATATATAAGGGATGCTAAATAAACACGGAAAGTGAACTCACAGGCGTTTGTTCAAACAATAAATCGAGAGTATTCTGTGTGGTCCTGGTGCACAGTGACCATTTGGAGAAGTTTAGCAACAATTTGCTCCTCAAGCTTGGGAGGAGCAACAACATGCAAATCTGTGACAGGATCATTCTGACAAGCGAGGGAGGGTGCCATCCCGCCTACAAATGTAAATGTTCCGGAGATGCTCGATCTAATCAGCAGTCAATGAAATGAACAAGAGGAAGTGTTGGAAGAATGAGCACTGCTCTTCTCTGAACACCATCATCAGGACCAATGGAATGCCGCTCCGTATTCTTCTTGGGCTTCTCTGGAGTTGTTCTCAGTAGCTGTGCGGCTGGTTGCTCTGTCTCTCCTTAAGGCGGACTACTAGACTGGTTCCTGGAGAGGCCGTGATCCACTCCCTCTCCTAGTTCTCCCTCCCCGCTTCTACCCTCCTAGTTCTTGCCAGTTTGGGGACATTGCGCCTTTGCTGCGGGACATTCTGTTCGGTAGAAGCACTTGGTGAAAAAGAGAAGCCAGAAGGTAGAAGCTAGGTGACTGGCAAGTTGCCTCTCCATACCTCCATTTGCTTGTCTTCAAAATGGGTATTATAATGCTGTTTTTACAGGCTACTTTGAGGGAAGTGCTTTGCAAACTGTTTCGTGCATTGTTAGCTAAGAAAAGTATAATACAAAAAGCCACAAATAAATTTTCAACTTTCCTATCGGTGGCATTAATAGAACTAAAATTAGTTTTAATGACCTATTTTATTTAATCCAATGTATCCAAAATACTATGAGTCTGATGTATAATCATTAGAAACATACTCCATTTCCCAGGTCCATCCATGAGAAGTGTCCATCATAATGGTCTAGATTTAGACTCTCTACGATCTTGGGGGGCACAGTCACACGTGGAGCTGACACTGAGCTTTCACCACCAAGTTCACAGGCGGCCGATGCCCTTCACCTTCTTCCTTTTTTCGGTGTGGTCAGTATCTTTCACGTTGCCTCCAAATGGGACCCCAGTTCTTTGTCATCTGGAGGCTTTCCTGTGATAGTTCTCACGATTTTTTCCCAGCTTGGATTTCAGTTCAAAGTAAAAACAAAACTAAACAGACACGCGACAAGACCGAGTCACCCGGGAAGAGCCTGGGAAGCGGATCTGCTGACCAGCGCAGCAGCAGGGTGACCCGAGGCAGGCAGGCACGGAGCCGCCCCAACCACACGGGCCACGTGAATTCTGCTCCATTTTGACAAAAGATTCAACTGGTGGGTTCTAATGTGGTGTGTGGATACTGAGAAACATGTTAACCTCTTCAATATTTTCATTCCAAAGACACACGAGGACATGGTGACCAATGGGCCTGCCCACAGGGATGATCTGTAGAGAACTCCCTCGCTAGCTCCTGACACCCGCATTTTAGTCGGGAAAATAAGAGGGCTTTGTACTGGCGCAGAAGAAGCAACAACACCCCCCGATGTGGAAAGCAGGCACGCTGAAAATGACAGACCAGGGCTTAGACTCCGAAAACCCAGCTTGGCTGAAAGCCCCAGAACGCCTGCTATCTCTGCGAGGACTTATATAAAAATTTCAGCTTACCTTATTTTAAATTATGAATGGAGGACCTAATGCTTTCTTTAATAAATAGATTAAATGTGGGATGAAAAGCAACTTTCGGGTCCAAATTACGGTTCAACTGAAACGGGCAGTGTGGGGGCCCACACAGTGGGGACAGGGAGGAGCCGAGTGGCAGACAGACAGGCAGAGACAGAAGGGAGGTAACAGAAGGTGCTGCCCCACGTACAGGCTTGTTACATGTGCTGATTCTTAGTTGTGCTTATATTTGTGTTGGTTTATATCTATATGTCCACACACACACATGTATACGTACACACACAGTTTTTTTCTTTTTGATTTGTTTTGATCATTCTAGAGGGGCAGATCTAAGAGGTCACAGGAGAGACCCAGCTTCAACAATGCAGAATGTTCTCAGCCTCCCTTGGCTTGAATGCCCACGTTCACACCCCTCTGGGGACTCTTTCACTGTCTCCAGGTCTCAGCAAAACTGTCCCTCTCTTCAGAAAACGTTCCTGATGTTTCATTACCCCACAATTTCGCCCTCCTCTAGATTCCTGTTATACTTGGGATCCTCCTCGTACATGAGAGACGTTTCAACAGTGACCATATTCCATGGAAACTAAGATACTAGTAATGGCAAATTTTACTATTATTGTACGTACCCAAAGAAAGAAAATCTTCCAATTTAACTGGGCCATCCTGCTTTGTCACCCTTTAGAAATCTTCCTTATACTTCACAAAGGAGGATTTCCAACTGATTTAGAGCCTAACACAATGACAAGATGAGTGACTGTGGCCAAGTTCACAACCACGTAGGCGTTGACAACTCTGTCACGGCGGCCACATCACACCTGCCATCTTAAAACAACGATTAACTGCAGAAGCTCGATTTCAGAAATATTAAAATGTGAATCAGTATGCATCCCCAGACTGATGAAATATGGAATGCTTAATCTCTACTGAGACTCTGAACTTCCTGAGCGCGAGGGTGGCATGTTTGCTGTCAAAGTTTTACGTGCACATCTGCACCCCCACGGCACCTTTAAAGTATGCTGTTTTCTGGGCTGCCCGATACAGTGGGAATCTCCAGCAGGTGGGGAATCACGGACTTGCTCAAAGCCCCTCAGGCAAGTCCCACTCGATGCTGCTAGGGCGTGGTTATCTACAACAGCGCGCCCGAGTCATCTACTCCGAACCCGGCACGCGGTAAACATGAACGGTTATTAGCTGGTTGAAAAACAAAGAGTTGGCAATAGAACTAAGGAAGAGGGGAAAGTCCCCTCTCTGCCCATGGTCCTCCTGTCACCTTGTGTGGCTGTTCAGACACTGTGGGGGGTGCAGGGGAAGCAGGTGGCTTCTGGTTCCCAAGGGTACAGGCAATGGTAATGAGCTACATTAGTCAGGCCTGAGCAATCCCTGGATAGACTTCCAACCCAAGGCCACAGCTGACTGGAGGCTCTTTTACATAACGGAAGGGAAGAACAGACTCTGATGAGCCCAGGAGGACAGTTGCGTGATGTCCTCCGACATTTCTGAGGTGTGAATGAGGGTCCAACAGTGTCAAGTAGCAAAAAAACAGGACCCCAGGAAACGCCATGGCAGGTTAAAGGAACAAATAAAGGTCACTTTCTCAGTTTAAAAAAAAAAAAAAATCCATAGCTTCCCTGGTGTAATCCAATTTAATGAGGTGTAGAAATCCAGAGCTCTTTGAAAATTTAAAGCAATTACCACACAAATGACTCCAAAGCAAGATGATCTTATTATGGTGAGGCCGTAAAATGCTAACTTGAGGATGTCAGGAGAACAGAACATTCTGGGCTGGCGCCTCAGAATTTATGGGAGGCTTGTGCAACTGTCAACACCCATTATCCCCGGAGGGTAGTTTATGGCTCCAGATGCACCGTTTCATCTGGGACCGACAGCTTTCCGTATTTTCATCAAGCAGGGTGGGAACCTGGCTGCAGGCACCCTGCAAAGGCCCTTTCGGAGTGGTGCACAGTTCAGTGGAGGGGAAACAAGGGCAGAGAATTCCATTTTCTGTTGATAAATCGGACCAAATGTTCTTATGAAAACCTTCCCAGCTGCCCCACCTCCACTTGGTTGCACTAATGTCTAAAGCGGAAGTTCTCCAAGTGTGGTCCCAGCAGCATCTCCACGGCGTGGGGACTTAGTCAAAAACCAATCGCTTGAGCCCTGACTGGTGTGGCTCTGTTGGCTGGGGGTCGTCCTGCAAAGCGACAGGTCACCGGTTTGATCCCCAGTCAGGCACATGCCCGGGGTTCCGGGTCTGGTCCCCTAGCTGGGGTGCGTGCAAGAGGCAACTGATTGATGCTTCTCTTTTGCATCAATGTTTCTCTCTCTTTCTCTCTGTCTTCCCCTCTCCCTAAAAATAAAAAGTAAAATCTTTTTTAAAAGAAGGAAACAATCCTTTGATCCCATCGCAGACTTGACTGAATTATAAACTCTGAGGGCAGGCCCCCCAAATTCGCCTTTTCATGTAGCCCCCGTGGGATTCTGATGCATGCTCAGTGTGTGAACTAACACAGTGGGGTTGACCGAGTTAGGGGATCCCTAAGCCTACTTTCCTTAAATGGAGGAACAGTCTATTCCCCAGGCCCAGAGTCTCCCTAAGGTCTGAAACTACCTCCACCTTCAGACAGGATTAGGGAGTTCCGGAGCACACATCAAAGTCTAGTCCCCTGACTGCCTGTTGCAGAGCTGACCTTGTGCCGATGCTGGATCCTGGGTCTCTCCCCGAGTGTGTATGGGGAGTTGCCAAGCAGACACCCCTCTCGGCACTGAGGATGGAGCAGTCAACAAGACAACCACGGCTCTGGCTCCTGTGGGGAGCCTATCCCAGGAGAGAAGATGAACTAGAAACAAAGAAGGCCACTGGGCCCCTGCCTGTCTCCTGAGACCGTTTGTCAACAATGATTCATTTTGCAGGTATGTGGGGAACACTGACTCTGCGCCCGGCTCTGTGCCATGTGCTGGGGAAAACGGACGGCACCTGGGGCAGGACCCTAGCAGTTTGGGCCACGTATTTGCAAATCAAGGCGATTAGTGTTCAAACAGAAGGAAGGAAGCCTCCGTCTCCTGCAGACGTTGCAGAAGAGGACAGTGGAAGAGGCCATGATGTACAATGAACCAGAACCTGAACTTTTAAAGAGAATGTTCCCCAGGGATGGCCACGCTGTACCGGCAACAAGATCCCGGACTTCCTGTGTCTGAGGAACCTTTGATCAGACCAGAGGCCCTGCTTCCATCAAGCCCAGGGCCTCCCCTCGCTTTGCTATGTACCTCCCAAATCCACCTCCTTAGGGACCGAGCCTTGAACGCACTACCTGCCTACTGACCTCCCTGATGCCACCTGCTGCACCTCCAAAGTGTCTTAAGGGGCATTCCATCACCCCAGAGGGGCCTGCCAGACAACGCACGTGAACTACCACATGCTCCTTGCCTCTGAGAAGACGAACTACAGTGTGAACTTCCCCCTCTGGGGTCTATTCCAGCAGCAAAGATGGGTCCAGATTCAGTGGTGGGCTGGTAATGTTTAACAATAGCTCTGCAGGAAAAGGAGGAAAAATCCAAATTTGTGGCATTTGCAAGGTTTTGTGGTGCAGAAACTCCAGCCGTGGCCTGTTTCAGGTGACCACAGCAGAGGTGGGAATTGACAAAGATATTCGGGCCACCTCAGCCCCAAGCCCGAGCCCCCCCTCGCACCAGAAATCTGCCCTGGTGTGCAGTTACCCCTTTGCCTGTCCAAACCAAGTCAGGTGGCTGCTGCCTGAGGGAAATGCCTTCAGTGGGTGTGTTTTCTGAGGTTATAGAAGGCATGGCTTTTTTCTTTGGCTTTTTTCATGGAATTCAGTTATACCTGAGCAGGCAGTATTCATGGCCCAGACACTATGTAATAAGTCAGATGTATAAGTCAAGATGTATCTTGATCCATATTTCCTCATTCAGTTGCTGGTGTTGATACACTGTGTGCATATGATCACTGACACAGGTCTGTCAACCCTGAAGAAGACCTTGAACTTTGGGTTTCCTGTTACTCTACAGTCTGGAGGAGGTGAGGAGGAAGAGGCAGGAAGGGAATCCATCACATTCACCGGACACTCCTCAACGAGTGTCCTGTATTACGAATACTTTCGTCCCTGGGCCCGGTGTGTGCTTGATGCTATAAACTGCTAACTCATTCCGATGTTATCAGTTTAATTTAATGTAAGAATGAAGGCACTGCTCAGAGAGACAATAACGCCAATGCCAAAGCCAGAACATGGGGAGAGGCGTGTGGGAACAGGTTACACTGTTTCACCCACGACTACTTACTACCCCAAAAGGAAGGATGTGCCTTTGTTACGGAGAAAACAGATAGGACCCATCTTATGATTGGCAAGCGTATGACTTCTCTTATAAAGTATTCTTGCCCCAAAAGTCCAATCTGAGCGTATTTATGATGTAACGGATGCATTCACATTGTGGGGGCAGACTCCAAGACAACTGGCCTGGGCTCTTCCAACAACTCAATGGATGCAAAGCAGAAATTAAACAGTGAGAGCACTATTCTAGTGTAAAATAGAAGAAGAGATTTAATCAAATATAATGCGTGAATAGTGAGTTGGAAAATTTTTTTTAAAAAGCTGGAAAACATCTTTGAGATAACTTGAGAAACTTGAATGTAAACTATATACTAAATTACATTATGAAGTGACTACTAATTTTCTTGGGTCTTACAGTGTTATGATGGTTATGAGGGAGATGATCTTATACTTAGGAGATACATGTCAGAGTATTTAGGGTGACAAAACAGCAAAATGTCCATGACTATTTCAACCACACACACACACACCAAAAAAACCACCAAATTTATCTGTGTCCTTTTCTGTCTCATCTCTATCTATGTAAATGGAGAGGGAAAGTTAAATACCGCAAGATGATAACAATTGATAAATCTCAGTGACTGTATGGTATTCATTGTATTACGTTTTAAATATCTTATTTTGGAACAAACAGTATTCTATTATTTTTAAACTCCCTATAGGTTGAAGATTTTCCAAGATCAAATTGTGAGGAAACACCGACTTGCCCCGGGAAGCCTTTCTCCAGCTGCGATTGGGCTCTCCAAGCCCACGCCCTGCATCTTTACACATCTGGACTACATCGTGGGGGGAGGGTCCCCCTTAGCCCCATCAGGAGGCAAACTCAAGGATGGCAGGGACTTAGTCTTCTTTTGTTTTGCCCAGAGTAGAGCCTGGCACAGAGCAGAGAGTACCGCCGAGTCACTGGAAAGATTGCGTTACCTTCTCAGGAATCAGCCCTGTGCTTGATCCTGGTACCTAATCAACACCACACCCTTTCTGCTGATTTAGACAAATGTGGAAAGAGAGAAGTAAGGCAGGGGCGTCCAGCCCACAGCCTGCAGGCCGCACGCGGGCCAGGATGGCTATGAACGCGGCCTAACACAAAATCATAAATTTACTTAAACCATTATGGGACTTTTAGTGATTACGTGTCGTAACGAATTGAACGTGTGACCCAGGACAACTCTTATTCTTCCAGTGTGGCCCAGAGACACCACCAGGCTGAACGCCCTGAATTAAGGCTTTTGTTTCACTCAAAGAAAGCATTGGCTACAGCGGCTGAGTCTGAGAGGCAACCGCTCTCTTCCTGAGCCTTCAGGCATCAAAGAATTCTGCCCTTAAGCAAGGTGTGGCCCACAGTCTATACAGGGAGCGCTGACTCGTAAGTAAGCAAGTGAGATTCTTTTTTAGCAATAGATAAAGATTTTAAATGTGACTTCAAAGAAGACAAACAAACCTAAAATTATTAAAATGGTAAAAAGTTCTAGGTGATCATTGCATTTCAGAGCTGGAATGAAAGTAGGAAATTGTTTAGCTCAGCAGGTTTCCGAGGAGAGCCCAGGCCCCTCCGGGCTGCAGCGCTACAAGGCAGGGGCAGGCGGGCTGTGCGCACCCACACCCTCTGCAGCTGGAGAAGCTGCCCTTCTATGAGTTTTACGTACGCCGCTTCCATTTTCCATGAAGAACGTGTTCCAAAGCCGACGCAAAGAGAACGTTTGAAAGCCACCAATCTGAATCACTTCCTGACCCAGGAGTCCCAGCCAGCATCCGGGACGGAGGGGTGTCCAACTCCTGTCCGATCATGTCCCTTTAAGGGGATCAAGCCGCACTGCACTGTAAGGCACATCCAAGAGCTATCAAATTCTGATACCCATCCAAAATCTGCCTTCCTGCAGCTCTGATCCACCTACCTTAGCTCTGTATTCTGAGGACACACCAAACAAGCCTAATCCTTTGGGACAGCCCCTCTGAGAACCAAAGGCAGCTGTCATTGGGTCTCTAAGTCAGGTTCAGGTTCATACTCACCCTCGCTGCTCTCTGTAAAACCTTTGGTCTATATATACACTCTGTCTTCCAACAAACCCTCATGTACGTATTTGACTAAGGACAAATAATTTTCTTTAACCATGGTTCCTAATGCATTGTTCCTCTACGCCCCATACTCTTTCTCTGAATATAGGCCAGTGTATCATTTTTTCTATTTTAATTCACACTGCCTGCCCCACGCTTCGCCCACGCCCTCCACACACACACTCTGCTACAATCCAGTTCAGTAAGGCTCCAGGTTCCCTTCGGAAAGAGCCAAGAGTTCTTTTCCGGAGGCCTTGCTGTTTGGATTCTGACAGAGCCAGAAATAGGACACCTCAATTTCTTATTCCTCTGTTAGCTGTTGTCTTTGGGGGAGAGTAAACCCTAGGCGTGTTTGTTTGCCTCGCTTCTGAAGCTGGCGTAGAAGAATCCAAGGCTGCAGAAGTCAAACCCAGGCTTGCGTACAGGGAGAGCTTCTCACCACGAACCCCGGGCAGCTTGGGGCAGTGTCTG